>CAKNXH010063852.1:616-64050 GCA_932178445.1 Andricus quercusramuli
TTTTCACAATTGTGCAAGTCGATTTAAAATTTAAAATTTCTTGTGCATGGAAAAATTTTTTTTCCAATTTTTTGTTGGTAAATTTTATGGTAGTATGTAAATAACCTTGAAACGAAGAGAGGTGAGACAACAATTTTTCCGCCGGAATATAATATTTCAAAAAATGAGAAAAAATTCAATTTTGCTCTTTTTTATAAACTGAGAATACACGTATATTTTTTTAAGGTTCAAACAACATTTTTTTCTATTTTTCGTGGATCTCGTGTAGACAGATTTTTACGGATCTTGTGTAAAATTGGCTCTTGCTTCAGGATCCGTAAAAATGAACAATAAGAATTTTGTTTGTCACTCTTCAAAAAATTATATTTCCACGGAAAATATTTTTTTATCATATTTTTTCGCTCCAAGATTATTTACTTCCATAAACTTTACCCTAAAAAAATTAATAATAGTTCTTTTCCGATGCTCAAAAAATTGAAAATTTGAAAATTTCCAATCGAGATGCCCAAGGTTAGAAATGTTTTGAAATTTCTTTGTTTCAATTTGTTCGAAATGCCACAAAGAAACCTTTCAGTGCTATCACCGATGAATCTAATCATTTAAATTTTATTCGGCTCACCCTACTGTTCTCTACATATATTTTTATCATGAAATTTTAATTGTTCCGTCGTTTACAAACCCCAAATATTTGTAGGGGAGAGTGGGGAGTTGTGGACCACGCTTTGTTTTCAAGACATAACATCTCTGAACATCAATAAATTGTCAATGTATGAACTGGTATTTGTAGTAAACTTGTCAACACATCAGCTGGAGACCACAATTAATAAAATCAGTTAATGCGCAAAAAATATTCAGGATGACGTGAATCTGATAAAAATCGATATTTGTGATTTTGGTGGGGAGTTGTGGGCCATGACAAAAAATAAAATAAAATGGCATATTCCAGTAGTTTATGTTTATTAAAGTTGCAGTAAATAAAAAATAATGATTGTAAAAAGATTTTAAAAAATTATTCTGATTCACAATGTATGTAAGTGTAATATCCGGTTCTCATTTTGGCACTCTTTAAGAGCACAGCACGATCGCACATGTTGCAGTGAACTGTGTTGTCCCGATTCAAAATCTTTGGCATTGTGCCCTTGCAGATAATGCAAAAGTCTTTTCAGAAAAAGAGAAAAGAAGTTTCACTTAAAAAACTGAAATACGCATTAAGAACGTTTGGCCCACGACTCCTCACCAATGGTGGACCACAACTCCCCACAGCCGACACATATGAAATGACCGAATTGCCATACACACAATGAATGTTTTCCGGAAATTGTTTGATTGAATTTAAAGCCAATTTCTCAAGGAATATTTTGCAATAACGTGCCTTTGAAATCTGCTGTAGAACGGGACTTCGAATATCAACCACTTGAGTTGTACAAAAACTTTTATTTTGATTTCTTTAATCAACAATGTCAAAATACTAACTACGCGTGTTGAGACTATGAGTCGAGTTCACAAAGCTAGCTCACACAAAGAGAGTTTTTTGGCAGTGGTTAAAGCAGTCCCAGTACCCACAACATGGCGGAGATTAAGGTGGCCCACGACTCCCCACGGTCCACAACTCCCCACCGTCCCCTATATAATTTGTAACATACCAAACGCATTTATAGCAGCGGAAACAAATTTGTGCTTTTCTTTTTACATAGATGTTTTTTTCTTGTCTTCCTTTTCCTCATCTGTCTATAGCCTCTACAGCGACCTATCATCCTATGTGTCACCATAAGGGTACAACTAAGACTGACGACGTTATATCCTCCAGCAAGGAAAATCGATTTTCTCGAAGCAAGAAAGTCAGCTCGTGATTTCCTAGTAAGCGTGAATATTAATGGTAATTATCCCTACATATTTTATCGCTTTTCGGAAACAGACACCTGGGTTCTTGGGAATATAATTGCGTACAATTATCTTATGGGAAAGTCTATGTAAGAATGGAATATTTAATTTCGGAAGAAGGGTGAATTTAGATTAAGACTCAGTTGGATATTGACAGTCGAAATGGACGTTGAATATAGTCCTTACTACAGGGTTAACAAATATCTTTTATCAACTATCGGACAATGGCCGTATCAAAAAAAAATGCAAAAATTCTTGATTACAAGTTTTCTTTATATTGCTCTTATAAGTTTACTTGTGCCAGAGGTAATATTTAATTTGATTCAAAATAAAAATAAAATTATATTTATGATATAATACATTTAAAATATATTGAAAATATGTTTAAATTTACAATTTTCTTCAACTTTTTTTTAATAGGTATATTCATGTATTTCTTAAGTGGGTGTGAAATGCTTTTTGGAAATACCTCAAATTTCGTTGTGTCTTCAGATTTTTTAATTTAATTAAAAATCTATTTTAATAAATATACGAGCTATTGTGGTATTACTTTTTATTTAAAGGCCTCTACTGATATTTCAAGTACTTACAAAATACACTGAAGTTTCTGTTAATTAAATAATTTGAAATTAACATTATTAGTTAGCAGGGTTGGCGAAATACTGGGGAGACGTGGATATCACAATAGAGTGCATTCCACCCATTATCATAATTTTCGCGAGCACTTCTCTTATAACTAATTGCATCTACAAGATGGACAAAGTAAGATTGAAAATAAATATACATATATTAATATACGAATATTTAATTTTAATAAATAAATGGAAGGAACGGGTACGGTTGAGATTATTTTGAGGTTTTTGAACATTTTGAATCTTGTATGTTTTATTTATCATTATTTTTTTTTATTTCAATTTTTTATTCTTAGATAGTTCACCCTAGATATTTATGAAATAATTCTTCTGCATTTTTGGAAGAAATCCGGTCACGTGTGCTGGCTTTTTTTTTCTTTCAAATGAAAGGTAATAAGATTTTGTATAAAAAAGTCATGACCCATTTTTAAATTTTTGTTTATTTAATAACAAAAATAAGTAGAACATTTTTACTTTTGAATTATACCGGTTTAAAAAAATGCTTTGATTCAATCAAACATACCTAGAAAACTGAAAGCCGCTATCCAAAAAAGATGTAAAATAGCGATGCAAATGTTAAAAAATTTATTGAATTTGTTATAAACAAATAAGTGAATGAAAATGGTTTCGTGGGGATTGGTGGCGACTCGTCACTTGATTCGCACTAAATTTGCACAATTTATGGACAAAAAGAGTTTTTTAGTTGAACTAATGAAAGCTAATGCAAAATTTCTTATTTTAGAAGCAATTTTTATAAACAAATATCCATATCAAGTATTTTTGATAGAATAAATGAAGTTTTTTCTATGGAAACGATCACATATTACTTGGAAATGAAATCTAAGTATTATATTTGGTCACCAAATAAAAGCTAATAATTGTTCAAAATACCTCAATTAACAAATGCATTATTTAGCTATTTTCGGAGGTACAAACTTGATTTTTTCCATGCTATTAACTGTAAATAACTAACTTCTAAATTTTTGAGAACTTTTTGATGTAAGTAAACAATTTATTATAGTATTTTGTTGTATTACGAAATCAAACTTAATACAAATAAAAATAGTGGTTCATTATTGAATTATCAAAAGAAGTTAAAAAAAGTGTTAATGGCAGTTGATTACACAAAGCAAAAACAAGTTTGAATGCTGAAAAAACTAAATAATGCATTTGCTAATTAAGTTTGGTTTAAAAATCATCCAATGTTATCGATTCATAAAAAAATCATTAATAAATAACTGATTATTAATTCCGTGAAAAAATCGGTATTTTATTCATAAATACATAAAATGATAAAAATTTGTTCAAACAAGTGTTGTTTACAATAATAAATTGTTTACTGTCATCAAAGCGTTCTTGAAAATTCACAAGTTCGTTATTTACAGTTAATTGAATCGTAAAAATCATGTTTATACCTCCAGAAATAGCCAAATAGTCCATTTGTTAATTAAGGTAGTTTACACAATGATTGAATTTTATTTGGTGACCAAATATAATACCAAGGTTTCATTTCTGAGTAATATATGATTGATTGCAAACCAAAAAGTTTATTTATTCCTTCAAAAATACCTGATATGGATATTTGTTTATAAAAATTGCTTTTGAAATAGTAAATTATTTATGGACTTCTATCAATTTAACTAAAGAACACTTTTTGTACATGAATTGTTCAAATTTAGTGCGAATCAAGTGACGAATCGCCACCAATCCCCATAAAAACCATTTTCATTCACTTAATTGTTTATAACAAATTCACTAAATTTTTGAACGTTTGCATCGCTATTGGACATCTTTAATGGATAGTTGCTTCCAGTTTTCTATGTATTGTTGATTGACTATGATAGTTCGATGGAAAATCTTCTTAGGTTCCATTAAAAAAAGTTAAAATCGGATAATAATTGTCTTCTGAAAATGAAATTGTTCCCGGACTTTTTTTTTGCCCAACTGTGCGTCGCTATGCACAAACATGCAAATTTAGTCCTTTTGAGTAGACCTACTAGTTCTCGCGCTCGGCGTAGTAACAGGGAAATTTCGAGAAAAAGACCTACATTTTCATATATTTGCATATCAATGTCCTCATGAGTATCTTCCTTCGTGTTCTTACTATTTTTCCTCACAATAGACACATGAGACACATCTTCATGCGAAAGACGATGTCGGTAGACCTAGTCATTTTTACTCTGGGGGTGATAATATCTTCATTTTGAGTGAAAAGATCTAAAATATTATGAATTTGCATAACAAGGTCCTCATGAGTGTTTCCCTCAGGGCTCGCACAATGTTTTCTCTCATTAGACACATGAACCAGATCTCTATGAAAAATGAGAGGTCGATAGACCTAGTAATTTTTGCTCTGGGCGTGGTAACAGGGTCATTTTAAGTCGTGAGCTCTAAATTTTTTATGTATTTGCATACCAAGGTCCTCATGAGTATCTTCCTTAGTGTTTTCACTATTATTCCTCAAATAGACACATGAGACACATCTTCATCCAAAATAAGATGTCGGTAGACCTAGTCATTTTTACTCTAGGTGTAATGATATCTTCGTTTTCATTCAAAAGACCTATATTTTTATGAACTTGTATAACAAAGTCCTCATGAGTATTTTCCTCAGGGCTCGCAGAATGTTTTCTCTCATTGGACACATGAACCAGACCTCTATGCAAAATAAGAGGGCGCTGGACCTAGTAATTTTTGCTTTAGGCGTGGTAACAAGGTCATATTAGCTCGTGAGATCTACATTTTTCATGTATTTGCATATCAAGGTCCACATGAGTATCTTCCTTAGTGTTCTCACTATTATTCCTCACAATAGACACATGAGACACATCTTCATCCAAAATAAGATGTCGTTAGACCTAGTCATTTTTACTCTGGGCGTAATAATATGCATGATTTCAGACTTTTTTTTAAATTTTCTGTTCATATGGAAAAATTTTGGAACCTTTATTTTTATTCGAATATGAATTTAGAAAATTTTTGAATAATTAAGGAAACTTCTAATATTTGTTGTAAATTTATGAATTTCAAAATTTTCAAAAATATGAATTAAATCTTAATTTAAAGCAAGACTCTAAATTGTTTCTCCGTTTTTCGCCCTTTCTCATGAATCTCATTGTTAAAATTTTGGAAATTTTTGAAATTTATTATTGTTTTGGAATTCCTCCATTGAAAATCAGATGTAAGCAGAGACCCTGTACGTGCTTTGATTATGTCTGAAAATCATGCATTATGAAACATTATTTTGAGTTTTCATTTCTTTCAAATAGTACAATTTTCTTAAATTTTATTTTCAATGTAAAAGAGGACAGGACTTCAGTGTCCTAGTTAAAATAGATTCAATAAAGCAGTATGATTCAAACAAAATGAAAACCCAAATGGGCAAGACGGACGCGCCTTTATATTATAGTTTGAATCGTTTCACAAAATTTTAGGATAATAATGTTAATTTTTCTAATTATAAAACCAACAAGTACAATAAAATGTGATAACTCGTCACGTGCCTTACTGTATCATGCCCCTGAAAAATCCCGGAACAAATAATTAATATTTATATCAGATGAAGCTGATATTTTTAAAAATGAATGAAGATTGGAGTACTTGGTCATCAGGACCCGAATTGGAAATTCTTCATAAGACTGCCACGCAAGGACAGAAATTCAGTGTTTTATATGCAAGTGAATAAATGTTATAATAAATAAAATATAAAAATACTGAAATGAATTTTCATTTTCATCAAACCATCATCAGTTATTACTAATTTCTTTTCATATTCTACAAAATTTTATCAGCCTATCTATTCTCCACAACGTTTCTTTACCTTGGCTTGCCAGTTGTTCCTCAGTTGCTGGACTTTATCCTACCATTGAATGACTCACGACCCAGGAAAACGTTGTACCCCACAGAATATTATTTAGATGTGGAAAATAATTTTTATTACATATTGGCACATGGTTACATCTCAAGTGTTGTTTGTATAGTTATTATTGTGGGCATGGACACGCTGTTCATGGTAGTTATTCTGCATGCCTGTGGAATTTATCAAATTTTAGGGTAAATAGTTCTTGTACATTCAAAATTGCACTTATTTTGAAAATATTGATATAATAATGAAACTTATACAGATTCAAATTAAAGAGCCTTTTGAAAAATTTTGACAATGATTCTATGCACAATGAAGATAAACTCCAAGCCGAAATTAATGTGGAAATTAAATGTTGTGTCCAGAATCACAAAAGGATTTTACAGTTTGTATTTTCAATCAAGAAAGCACGATCCATGAGTCAAATTTTTAACACAATTAATTTTTGAACCTGTTTAAGATTCGTGAATGATATCTGCGATTGCTTTTCAACTTGCTTCTTTGTGGTCTTGGGATTCAATATGTTAATCATGAGTGTCACAGGGGTTCAGGTGAAAAATTTGATTTATATCACTATATACACACACATATATATATAACAATAATCATGTGTAATATAATGAATAATTAAAAAATCATAATATTAGACAGTGATGAAGTTAGATCAGCTGTTTGAAGCCATGAGGTTTGGGGCTTTCACTCTTGGTCAGATGTTTCATCTCTGCTACATCAGTGTGCCTTGTCAACAATTAATAGATCACAGCGTTGGCATATCCGACAGCATGTAATATTTAAATGCAAATAAGGAAGCTGTAAAAATAATAGGAATAAGATGATAGGACTTTTTACAAGTTTTTATTACAAACAAAACTGATAAAAATATGTTAATTGAATTTCAGCTACAATGGTTATTGGTATCAATTGTCTACTGGATCGAAAAAGCTATTACTGATGGTAATGAGAAGAAGTGCAATCCCTTGCACATTTACAGCCGGAAAGTTATACACATTTTCAATACAAAATTTTGCGGCGGTAAGAAAATCCATTACACAAAATCTATTTATTTAATCCTCTCGTGATTTGAAACCTTTTTGCAGGTCGTCCAAAAATCTATGTCGTATTTTACTGTGTTGTCATCAGTACGATGATGGGTTATTCGAGCTCTGCAATGTAGCGTATTATAGAAAGTTTTTGACACTTCATTGTCAAAATATTTAATGCATAGCAATGTTGACTAAAAGCAACAATTTCTTTCCTTTCTAGATCAAAAAGTCGAAAGAGGAAGCTTGTTCACTATGTGGAAATTCATATTAATGAATAGACTCAAGGAAGGACTTAGCTATATATTGTTAACATATAAAGAGATTTTAAATAAGGAAATATGACCTATTTTTTGCAGTAATAATAAAGTATGAAATGTTACCAAAGGCATTTTCTATCAGTAGTCTATAACATATAACTCCAGCGAACCCTGCATATCGTTTCCCGCGATGGCCAATATAAAAATGTGTTATAATCAACTAGTGCACCAGTGGCTAAATATGTATTAGGGATTTAGGAAATCAGGATTTTGGATAAAAGCCTATATAAAAAACAGTTCTATTTTGCACCACGAGGTGGTGTCAAAATGCACTGGAACGAAATTGAACAATTAGTACTTCATATTGAGCAAGGCGGATATTTAAAGCAAAGTGATTGTTTCTCAGTTTTTATATTGATCAAGAGAGCGAACATAACAGAAGTTCAAAATGAGTTTTTCGTCCGACCGCCCTTGAAATTGCGCCATTGCATGCACTTGTAGCAGGCGTAATGTGGCTGCTTCCAGCCCAGTGACGTTCGCACATGCGCACTTCGCCGCCGATCATCACCAAACATCCTCTATCTGCTTCACATGCTTGTTTTCAAGGAGGGTTGTACAAAAAGTATGGTGTGTATCAAGGGCGTACGAATATTTTGCCTCGTGTGACTGCCTCCCTCGCTTCGCTCGGGCGGCAGGTTCGCACTTGTCAAAATAGCCTTCTTTACGCCCTTGATACACAATATACTATTCAAGAAAATGACCTGAAACAGAATTTGAAATCTGGTTTTTCTGTGTAGGGAATTATTTAAACGCGGAAGGTTAGGAAGATCTTAAATTCAGATGCACCTTTTCTCTAAATTCCTGGGTTGTTCAGGAATCTAGAACACTTTCATCTAATTTCTCTGAATTCCTAGAATAATTAAGGTATTCAGAAAAGTCAGAAATTTAGGCTGAGATGCAGTCCTTATTTTGTTTTATGATTCATTGAGATTTTAAAAATAAAATATAATTAAGATGTTTGCATATTATTGATAATAACTCTAAGCCATAAAAGACTACAACAATATTGAAGTATTAAGTACAACAATAAATCATCTTGTCTCTTCCTCCATGGCCGCACAGCGATGATAACAGTGATCAATAATTACCTGAAATTCATAATCACTATTGACATAAACATTTTAATAGACGAAAAGTAAATTTTTTTATTTCTTTCTTGGGAATATATTGTTTTTTCATCAGAACAGTTCTAAATATGTTGTGAATTGATAAGTAATCACACGCATTTGAAAGTGATACATATTTCTCCTAGTTAATAATAAAAATTATAATAAAATTCCAAAATTTGCCTCAAATTCTTCCTGCTTATCGCTCTCTCTCTTCTCTCATCTCTTTCACTTCCATCTCTAACTTTTCCGTCCTTCCCTTTAGCCCCGTTTACGCTTTTTACTGTTTTTTTACTCTTTTTTTTAACTCTTTCATAAATACTCTTAAATCCTTTGATGTGTCTAGCAGCTGCTTCCTAACGCTCTTTATTTTCTTCCACCCTTCTTTTATCTCACTTATTTTCTCACTCAGAGTTCTAATTTCCTTGATTAAAATTTCCAAAGCTATACCTTCCATCATCTCTCCTCACTCTTATTTACTTCAGTATTCTCTATTCTTTTTCCCGTTCATATTGTTTCTATCGGATGTATGTCCCACCTAAATTGATATGTCATCAAATTAATTTGGTACCTTTGCTTTGATGTCTTGTAACTCTTGGTCAAACTTGAATTTTTTCAGCCTGGGGTAGTTTTTGAGGCTGAAACTTAAACTTCAAAACGCAATCTAATTCTAATAGGGGGCGGCCCTGCGGACTTGATTTCAAAAATCATCAGTAAATAACCATTGTGAAATCTCTAGAACTACTTGTTAAACGTTTTATGTATCAGTGTATCTTTTCCTAAGGCTGATCAAATTATTCCGATCACCTGAACTGCATTTTTTTCAAATGGGATGCAAAAAGAATGTATTATCTCAAATCGTCTTTGTCGGACAGCATTCTATTTACTATTGATTTTCGAGGTTAAGTCCACAGGACCGCCATCTATTGGATTGTACTTTAAAGCTTAAGATTCACCCTTCAAAACTACCATTGGATGCACAAAATACAAGGTTCAATTTTGAACATGCTTCAAAATTGAAATTTAATCGCCTCTGGACAAAACGAACAGCAGTGGCGTGGTCCTAAAATGCAGTACTTTCATAGAAACTTTGACTTACTGTGATTCCAATTTCGAACTGTTGAACCAATTTTGGAAAGGGGCTTTGAAAATTGACTCTTTATTACGACTCTTTATCGTTCGGTAAGGATAGATATAGTAGATCAGGGACGCCCGGGGTAAGAATGGTGGTAGCAGTCGAGATTGAAGCCGTCACAAAGTCTGATGTCCCAAAATACAAAGAATCATGTATTTCTTTTCTAAATTAAGTCTGAATTTTATTTATAGCTCACTAAAACTTATGATATAACGTTCAATTTTTCTACGCTGTGTAATGGAGGCAATCAAAAACGATTACAGCAACCATCATTTGTTTGTTGCGTATGCATAAAGATAGAAGACGGTCGCACCAATCGTCACTTGTTTGTGGCGTGTGCATAAAAACAGAAAACGATCGCAGCAATCATCATTTGTTTGTGGCGTATACATGAAAACAAAAGATGGTCGAACCAATCATCACTTTTTTGTGGCGTATGCATGAAAACAGGAGACGATCGCAGCAATAGTCATTTGCTTGTTACGTTTTCACGAAAGTTCGACGCTCAATTTCTCATTCTGCCTAGTAACAGACACAAGCGAGGACTGAGTTCAATTTCCAGTAGGTGTTCTGCGGTCTCACAAAATAGTACGATATTTCATCTCTTTTCTTTATTCATTATTATTGAATATCTAATTTCATTTTATTCATTGACGGATTACTATCATTTGTGTTAATTAATAATTAACTATTATTCTCTCAAAAATGTCTTCAGCACTAAGGCATTTGAAGTGTGCTGGCTGCGACATTTCTTTGAAGAAAATGACTGGTGGAAAAAAAATGGTAGCAACTGAAGAAGAAGCGAATTGTTTTTCTAGCTCTTTAAAAAGAACAATAGCTGTTAAGGATATTTTATGTCGCAAATGCCGACTTTCCATTTACAAAAAAGACAATCGCGTAGAAGATTCTGAATTGGAAGCTGATTCAACTGTTGATCCATCATTCGTAATTAACGTAAAAAACAATGAAGCTACTCCTGAGATCGAATATATTGAGATGCAACTTCAGAGAACTGTTTCCACGCATAAATATTGTCGTATTTGTCATTCTACAGACAATCTGAGTAGTGATGCATATCGATCATTTGAAAAATTTTCAAAAATCTCATCAGATTAAATTAAAAATGTGAACACCATACTCATCACATCGAGACGAACGATCACCCAATCGAGATGATCGTCTCGTCTCGATCGACTTTTTTCATTGCATATTCTTGATCTCCATTCCATTTCAGTTCCATCCAACTATGTTCCAAGCCAATCTCGATTTTGTCCAAAAATGATCGATATGCATCATTAAATCTGAGTGTAATTCCGGCAGAGGCTCGGATGCAATCCCACATAAAAAATCAAATCTACATACCGGTTGGTAATCGGTGCTGTCCAAGGCATATAATTAAAAATCGCATTTTCATAGAAGATCTTAGGCTTTTGAAAGTGCTCTCTAATACAACGAATCTTAGTGTATTAGAGTTATCCAAAGTGATGGAAACTCTTTCTGTCAAATGCGATGCAACTTTATTTGATAAAGTCGGCGAATGTAGCCTTCCAGAAAAAGAAGTTAAAGTTTTTACGGGCTTGACATGGGACCAGCTTAATGCTTTAAAAGATAAGATGATCAGTTCTGTCTTTCAGTTAGATAATGAACAATCAATTTCTGATTATTGTGCAAGCGTAATTAAATCTTTCGAAACTGATATTCTACCATTTTCTTTTGGCTTAAGCGCTTTGAACAGAGATGATCTTATTAAAAATCACACTACGTAAATAACAAAGAAACTGTTTGATGTGAGTGATAATTTATTCATAATTTGTGATGGTACGTATGCACGACACCGAAAAAGTTCCAACAACGAGTGCCAGAGGAAATCTTTTTCGGGGCAAAAGAAAGTTCCTCTTGGCAAACCCTTGACTATCTGCACGATTGACGGATTTGTGATTGATATGCTTGGACCGTATCCTGCAAATAAAAATGATGCGGAAATTCTGAACAATATTTTGGAAGATGCAAATGGTCTACGCAACTTTTTAAAGGAAGGTGATAGTTTTGTACTTGATCGCGGATTTCGCGATATTGTATGTAGTTTAGAGGAAAAAAAGTTTAAAGTATTAATGCCTGCGTTGAAAGGCAAGATGAAGCAACTGACAGCAGAAGAGTCGAATCAGTCACGTTTTGTTACTAAAATTCTCTGAGTTGTTGAATCTGTGCATGTTATATTAAAACAAAAGTATTGCCTTCTTGATCACAAGCGTGATAACAAGCTGTTACCTAAAGTGGGAAGTTTCTTTAGAATTGCGGCATTTTTAAATAATACTTTCGATAGAAGGTCACTCTCAGACGTAGACGTTTTAAATTAAGTGGTTCAGAGGATGCATACTCAAAAATCTATCGAAAATACTTTGGCTATTGAGGCTGAAAAGAAAGGATGGTTTCGAAAGAAACTCCCCTTCCACAGTATTACATCCGAAGACTTATTAGACTTTCCGGAGATGACCAAAAGGGATCTTAAGATTCTATTTACTGGGTCATATCAACTCTCCCGAACTGTGTCGTATTTACCTGAAATGGTCAATAAAGATGGCACATTGAATAAACAATATGTTAAAGATGAGAAAAATGTGCTGAAGGTAAAAGTTCCATCCAGACATATTTCTCGCACAACATGTAGGTGTTTTTTAAGGTGTAAGCCTAACAGCGTTTGGGTTTCGGGTCTGACACATTATGCATGTGAATGTACTAATGGTAGAAGAACAGTTGGTTGCTGCTCTCACATCGCAGCTATCGTTTATTATTTATCTTACGCCAATATTTATCAAAAGTTTTTAAACCAGCAGAAATACTGAGCAATTTATTTAAGAACGATAATTGCATTCCAGTAATTGACAGTGATAGTGAAGGAGATTGAGAGGCGAGGGGACTCACTTTAAAAAAAGCACCCCTATGATTATGAACTGACGTGAGAGGTGAGGGGACTCACTTTAAAGAAGCACCCCGATAATAAGGAGTTTAAAAACGTACTGCAACCTCCTCGTGGTAAACTCTGGAAACTATATGTGTATAGGCAAAGTGCAGATGGCCTTTAAAAAAATGGGTCCCATCCATCCACCGTGAACCTCGGCAGCGGGCGGCACCGCACCGTTACGTACATTGTTTTTCTTAACTATGTTCCACCACACAAAAAAATCATAAAAAATCTGAGTTGTAGTACACAATGCAAGGATATTTTCTTGAGAAAATAAAAGTGTTATCTTCAAAAGAACATAGAAAAAAAAATTTTCAAAATCTGAAAACATGTTTTCAATGCTTATTCTTTGTTTCAGAAATTTATCAAGTTTTTTTAATACTTCAGAGTGGTCTTAGAAACATATATTTTGTTCATCAAAATCGGTCGAGCCGTTTTCGAGGAAGATTACTTTTTCGATTTGGCTTTCCCCCTCCATATCTCCCATAATAATGGGATTTTTAAGTTGAAACTTGGTGGAGTTTCAAACCACATGGAAACGAACTTATGACATTAATTTAAGTTTCACGAACGGGGGTCGATTTCCCATGCTTATTCCGCTAAGCCCTTTATTCTATAGGTGCAACAATTATAGATTTTTTTCTGTTCCAGGAAGAAAGTAAGAATATAAAATTCAAAATAATGAAAAGAATTCATGCTGTGTGAAGGAATTCGTTTTTAATTAAGAAAAAATTACTTTTTTGGATTCGGCTAGATCAACATTTATTGTTAAACAGTGACAGAATGTTTTGCCAAACCTTATTTAGTTTGAGTTAGAATAACACGAGGTCATTTTACATTTTAGAAACCACTTTTTTTGGATTACACAAAAATTAAATAAAAATTACAACTGATATCTGAAGCAAAAAAAGACAAGAAATTCCAAGAAATTGATTTTGAATTAACAGTTACATATTGAGATTTTTTTTCCAACAAAATTAGATTCTCTTTCGAATTTTCTTATATTTAAGAACGCGGCTAATTTCCTCGATTTCATAAATCATTTTGAAAATCCTTAAAAGACACAAACATTACTGACTGAATTTTGTGAAAGCCTGCACTGACCCGCATAAACAAAAATCAAAATCCTAGAACACTTTTAAATTGGCTAATATTGTACTGAAGACCCATCTAATGTTGAATCTTCCTGATTTTATTACTGAGGAAATTCTTAAGAGAGGTTGAAAGATAATATAATTTCGAAAAATGGAAGTAAATACATTTTTTGCATGATCGGGTTTTGAAAGATATTTTCCTTGATTCAAAAGAAGCGTTCAACGTAATTTTAATTATGTGAGGCATAAAAATGAACATTGTGAAAAATGATTTATAAAATTCAGCAGCATATTCTCATACGTAATCGGAACTAATTTTGGAAGAGAGCTAATGGCGAAATTTAGAAACAATGTTTATTTTTGAATTATTTAGGAATGATACAATTGTGATCTTTATGAATAATATTTTACTTAAATACAAAGTTTTCATAAAAAGATACCAAAGAGAATTTTAGAGAATTTTTCAAGGTATAAAATGATCCCTACAATATTAAGATTGAATCAGAAATGGAACTTCTACTTAGAGAAAAAGCAAAATCACAAAACTGTAAGTAACTACTGTTGGAAACCCTTCAGTTCTCTTCCCAAATTAAATAAATTAACAACGTAAATATTTTCCATGATTTCATGAATCATTTTTAACAGTGCCCATTTTTTAACCTAAGCAAATCTGTAGCTTTTTCAGAGTGATATTCTGGAAAGAAAGACGTGATTAATTTTGTGTAATAGTACTTCACAATGCGTTATAAATTATTCTTGAATAATGAATTTATGCTTTTAATTTTTTAAAGAATTTACCGATTTACTACTATGCAACCAGGTTGGAGGTTAAGGAAGTTGTTTTCTGAATTTTGGGATCTTCGGAGTCAACTTGAAAAAAATGTATTTTTCAGTCTTGAATTTTTCTCTGCTGGTTTCTTATCGTCTCTTCAACAAGCATATTCTGATAAATTGAAAATTTTAATTTTTAAGCTGCTTCGGGTTTCAACCGTCTGCGAAACTATGAATTTTGCCGACATAATGAATAACATAATGAATAAAGAAGACTATAACCACAAAATCATGGACCTTCTAACTGACGATGCATATACAAAATTAAAAAAAGCCCCCACAAAAACAATAGCCTAAGACATCCTAGCAAGTTTCGACTTAGTATCTCTCTTTATGAAAGTACCAATCTCTGATACAATCGACATTATTAAATCCTTCGCAAACTTCCCCTCAAATCTCACACCTTTGATAGAAAACTGTTTCACTAATACCTAATTCTCTTTCAATAACCAATTCTACGAAGAAACCTCAGGAGCAGGAATGGGATCTCCAATCTCACCTTTAATAGCCAATAACATCTTCATGGAAAATCTAGAAACTAAAATCTTTAACAAATCCAAGCTTAAACCGGAATTTTGGTGCCTTTACGTTGACGACACTTTTGTTATCTGAAGACATGGACTGGATGAACTACACAAGTTCTTCAATTTCAATAATCAGTTAAACCCTAATATCAATTTCACCATGGAAATTGAACAAAACGGAAAATTGCCTTTCTAAGACGTACTAGCTTACAAAAGATCTGATAACACATTAGGACATGAAGTTCACAGAAAACCTACCCATACAAACAGATACCTACATGCCTCCTTCCATCACCACCCATCTAAAAAGCAATCAGTCATCAACTCCCTTGTATACAGAGCTGTCTCCATAACAGATAAAGATACCCTACAAAAGGAACTACAAAATGTTAAACAAGTCCTAATACAAAACGATTACACAAACAAACAAATTAATGAAGCAGTGAGAAAATACACTCAGAAAAATAAGTCAGCACAACCTACTACAGAAAGAGAGAGAAAAACGACCACCATCATACCCTACATTCAAGGTATCACAGAATAAATAGGGAGAATTCGCAAGAAACACAACATCCAAACTATATTTAAGCCACCTGCGAAAATAGGAAAACTTCTAAACAACCGTAAAGGTGAAAAGGCACCTTGCAGTGATCCGGGAGTATACGAAATTCCTTGTTCTTGTGGAAAAGTCTATTTTGGAGAAACCGGAGGGCTGTGAGCAAACGTGTAAAGGAACATGAGAGTAAGAGTAAGGCTAAAATATTTCACGCCAATTCCGTCCTCCTGGTTTATTTTTTTTTTTAAAGACTTGATTGGTCAATCAAGTTCGACCAGTCCCCACCATGACGCGCTCTGGCCAATCACAGGCTCTGGCGCTCTGGCCAATCTGGCCAGTTACAATGTTGGTAACATACATAGTTTCGTACACGATTGAAACCCGAAAAAGCTTTAAAATTTCAATTTATCATAATGAATCATCGTGAAAGCATTAAATCTACTATCAAGCATATTTTTTTAATACGAGACGAGATTTTTTAAATACGAGACGTGTATCTTAAAGAATGTTTAAAATTACAAAATATTTCTGGCTATATTAAATGTAATTGAGAAAAATATCGATAACCAACCAACCTATACATTATACAAGAAATAGAATTGAATAATACGTACCTATTTACAATAGACCAGAGCTTCAAAGAGTGAAAAGTGGCTTTATTACCAGTACTGAACACACGTTACTTGACCAAAAAACGTTTCCTGGATGAAAGAACTATACATTCTTTCGGAGAGGCACTGTTTATAAAATACTTAAAAAACGTTTGACAGATAGGTTACCAACGTCAACGACATTGTCGCTGTGAAAAACAAATTCAAATAGAGACAACAAAACTACGATGATCGTTGAGCAATGAAAATTGAAAACAGTCCCATTGGGCTCTTCATCTCTGTGTCCTCAGTCGTATTAACATCGTAAGTGTTGAACAAAATGTATTATGTGCACCAATGTTAGGAATTTCTTAAATATTATCGAATTTCAGAATAAAATAATAGAAAAATAAATTTATCACTACGAACTAACTTCAAGCTGCGAACAGAACCAACTTCATACTGCGTACACCAATCGATATTCTGTCCGATAGTGATTTTTTTCCCGAACATTTTGAATTATTCGATTTCGAATTGCGAAGAAAAAAAAAGTATTTCAGATCAGCATGAAATATTTTTTTCAGTTCATATTAATTACAATAAGTGTGAAAATAATTATTCGCCAGATGAAGATATTGAGGGCCTGATAGCAAACCCGGACTGAAAAAGAGTCGGAGCAAAAGCGAGTTGATTATTTCTCAGCGCGAGAACGAATTAGGCCAAGAGTTACGAGCAAAAACGAGTTAAAGATTTAACTCATTTTCGCCCGTAGCGTGTGGACTAACCCAGTCAAAGAACGAAAAAGTTATACCCATAGCATGACAAATTTTTCAATATTTTCAAGAATTTATTTTAATTATCACGTAGTTTGCGATAATTTTACATGTTAATAATTTGCTGAACCTCTGTGAACTGAGAAATTGAAGAAGAAAAAATATGTTTAGTGTAATAATTTTACTTTTAATAAACGCAAACCTCATACAGATAAAATATCCTTTTTCGGCTTGAAAGTCCCCTGCTTAATCCTTGCTATAACTGTACTTGATATTCATTAGTTCTATAGTGTTACCCACGTGGAAATATTGTATATAGTTTATATATAGTGTGAAGTATTATATATAATATTCATTTGTTTCATACATTTTTTATATGAAACAAATGAATATTATATATAATACTTCAGACTATATATAAACTATATATAATATTCCCGCCTGGGTAAGTAGATAACGAGGAACTTATGAATAAAACTATAATGTTTTCTACAGGCGTGAATTATACAAATTTTAAAATGCTTTTTAAAGAAATAATATTTGCATTATATTTCTGAACAATAGCAAGATTCTGTACCTCAAATAATAATATGTAAAGTATTTATTTTGTAGAATTGAGTTGAAAAAAATAATGAGTTATATACAAATCACGGAATTTAGTTTTTCATCAGGTAACTTTATGGATACAGCAGATGTTCCCATGTCATATGAAAATCCTTTTAGTCTGTGTGTAAAACAAATTCTTCAATTTTGTTTGTTTGATATTACTGTAAGTGATTATTTCAACTCTCCAGGTATGTGAGAAAGATAACTTCAGTACACCTAATTTGATCATGCGTGACAATTTCAATGTGAGATCAAGCCAAATTTCAACAAACAAAAAAACTAGCGTGATATATGTCGATTTATCTATAATTATTACAAGATGATCAGAAATCGAAAGATATGCATGAAAAACTATAGCAACCTGTTCAACAAATTAATGTGTAATGTACACTCAGAAAAAAACTTCTTCAATTAAAAAATATATCGTTGCATAAAAGAAACATTGCTATACGATCGAAGATCAATTCAGTTTATTTGAAAATTTTTATTGTCAAATGAAATGAGTTAAATAGATTAAGCATGTAAGTAATTCTTGTCTTACCATTTTGAAGGACGTAACTTATTTACAAATTTCACAATATTTCCTTCTTTTTTCCCAGAAAGATTAGGATGTTACATAATCACGTTTTATGAACAAACTGTTCTTTTCATAACATTTTTACCAGGAAATTAATAGATTTTTGCTACCAAATTGAAAGATATTCTGGTTGATCGAATTAGAATTTTTTTTTAAATCTCCAGTGGATGACGTGGATGATCTCTAAAATTTCAGGAGTGATGAGTGGAACTTCACTTATATAGCATAGAGCGTTTGAATTTATTAAAATTATTCACTTCGTCCAAATAATGACATTGTAAGGATTATTAACAAAACGATAACTACTTTAAGAACGAGTAATTTTCCAAATTTAGTAGTAATTTCAGGAGGAACGAAAAAAAATTGTTAATCAAAACTCCCTGAATTCAAATGAGTGATTTTTTTTATAGATATTATTTTTTTAGTTCGATATAATGAGAATATACGTTTTATTGTCAAAAAGTTGACTATCTTAAGTCCTAATCATTGTGAAAATCATGTCAACATTTTCTGCGACAAATGTTATAAATAAAAAATTACACAAACTATTCTTCAAATCATACTCTTGAACGAGAGTCTATATCAAAATGCTGAAACCAAAATCAAGTAAATCGTTAAAATACTCTTATTTCTTATATTTTCAAATATTTTAACTATCCTGTACATGTTTCAAAAGATTTGTTGAATTCTCATTAATTGTCATAGCCAAATGTCAGGTCACCCAGCCGAGCCAAAATTTGATTGAGGGAGTTCTTTAAAAGGCTGACAAGAAAGTACATTACTACTTACAGTGAAAAATTAGGATAATGTAAGGCATAAATTTTATAAATGTGGTATTTATTATCCTGGCGGGATAAATTGATTCAAAATCAAGAAAATTCTATACTATTGCCCACATCTATTAAACTACACTCAAATATTTCAAATTATCCTTGAATTGAGACCACATTTGAGCCATTTGGTTCTACATGAAAGCGCCCTTTGATTTCTGATCGATTGAAGAATGATTTAGGATTTAGAACTTCAAACAGATTATTATGTTATTCCTATCCTGAAATCTATTGGTAAAGTTTAAATTATTTATTGCACTTAGTCTAATGATAATAATATTTATAGTATTTTATATTCTAATTTTTATTAATAAGTACTATAAATGACATCAAAAACTGTGTACTGCTGTTCCCATATATAATTTATTTCATTAATGAGGAATTCCCCTCTAGCAATATAATGTCTAAATGCTAATTTTTATTACAGTTTCATTAGTTGAAGATTTCTAAATGCCTAAGCCCGCGCTTGGCTTCGCCAATCCGGCCTCTGCGTATAGAAGTTATTTTTGTTTAAAATAAATGCTCATCACAAATATAACCCTCGATAATTCAGTTTGATCATTTCATACTCTATAGGGTTATACTTCATTTGAAGAAATATATTTTTGCCGGTTTTACAAGTTTCATTTTTGGCAAATTCAATTCAAAAGGCTAGAGCTTAAAAAGCCTGAAAGAAAGCAGTTTCTTTGTCAAATCGAAATCTCTGATAGTACGGAATTATCGCAAGAGTGAACCATTCTCAACTAATGTAGGGCTAGTATTACCGAATTTTTTGGTACATTAGCCCTAGGGCTATAAAGAGTAACAGTAGATAGTGCCCTTATTTTCTGTAAGCAATCGGAAGTGAGTAATTTCAATGTTTAACGAAAAAAATATATAACGCTTTGAAAATTCGATAGAAATAGAAAACATGACACAAAGAAAAGTTTGATAAAAGAACGCGGTTTTGTAACATCATTCGCTTTATTCAATCGATAAGATGAAAATATTGTGAAACTTGTGAATAGAGTATGACACCTCAAGTAACATAAAGTACTTGAAAGTTATATTACTTCGGTATAGGAAAATAAGAATTATTGACGCATTTAATCTATTTCACCTCAACTATTTCCGTTAAATATAATTCCTTTCATCTATGTAGATGAAAAAATTGTTTTCTAATTTGAATGAATTCACCTTCACCAATAATATCACCTGTTTGAGCTGACCTTGTTATGCAAGATTTAGAGTCAATAATAGTTATCAAACATTTAGATTTTAATATTCACACATATTTTTGATATTTTGATGACACTTTTATTATTTTACCTAAAGATAAATTAGATTATGCTTTACACCAATTTAATTCTTTCCATCCGAGGCTTAAATTCACACATGAAATATAAACTAATATTTCCATTTCCTTTTTGAACGTTAAAGTTATCAGAAATAGTGATGGCACTATTATCACGGATTGGTACAGAAAAGATACTTATTCAGGCAGATACATTAATATTTTTTCTAACCATCCCATTCAGCATAAAATAGCTATTATTAAAAATCTTGTAGACCCATCGTTTAAATTATCACATGAATCTTTTTACAAGTTTAATATCGAATTTATAAAAAATATTTTGTCACTTGATGATTATCCAAAAGAGTTTGTTCAAACACACATTAATAATAAAACAAGAAACCCTTAAAGATCCTTCGCCACAACAAACTAATTCACATCTAGATTATAATTTAGATTTCGAACGCGTTGTTTCTATAGCTTTTCATGGTAGTTTGTCTTTTGAAGTTGAAAGAATTTTGAGTGAATTCAAAATTAGAACAACATTTAGGATTAATTCTAAACTGGATATGTTAATGAAACCAGGTGAAGATTCTTTTAATATTTTTCAGCTTAGTAATGTAGTATATAAAATTGTTTGTTTAAATTGTAATAAATACTATATAGGCGAAACCGGAAGATTACTTTCCACTAGAACTGAAGAACATCATGATAATTTTAGACATAATCCTAAGAACCATAAAGTTATTGCAAAACAGCAGGTTGAAACTGGTCATCAATTTGACTGGAAACATGTATTGGTTTTACACCATGAACCTAATGAATTTGAAAGACTTGTGGCGGAAATTTTCATTATAAAGAATGACGGCGATAATTGTTTAAACATAAAAAATGATCTCAATAATTTTAGTCCATTATACAACGTAATACTAGATTCTTTAGTTTAAGATTCAATGTTTTGCCTTAAGCATACTCTTATCATCATTTTATTATTATTGTTACAGTTTTAGTATTTGTTCTTTTATTATTAATCATTGTTCTAATGTATTTTTATGTTTCTATTACTTCATGATCTTACCTTATTTCACTCGATGTCAACCCTTACCATGGAACAGCACGTTCGTTCTGTCTTCTATTTTAAATTAAAAAAAAAAATTCTTCACAGAAATTTTTTAAATATTATCCGTGATGTGATACTAATGGTCCTCACTACTTTTCAACATCTCAAAGTTAAAATTTCAAAAGTTCAGGTGAAGAATTTTACAATTTTTAATCTTTTTCTCAACTTCACTTTATAATCGTATATGTTTGGTTATGGTATATAGAATGGTTTTTCTTTTTCTCTTCATTTACATTAATTATTTTCTTCACAGAACTAACATGAGATGAGAATTTGTGTAAGAGCATGAATCTTTTTGACTTCGACATTTTGGTTTTTTCCAATTTTTGATAAAAAATAAAGGGCTTATATCTGACTTGGATTCCTGTTTCCTGAAAAGGAGAGCTTCTGACTCTCTAAACGTCGATGATTAAAGGATCTTCTTAACATCATCAAGGTTTTTTATTTGCTCTGAATTATGTCATTTTATACCTTTTACGTTGTTTATAAGTATTTATTTACTCAGACGCATAACATCGCATCCTAACATTCACCATCTATTATTAATAAATTTTTGGTTGAATATACAGAAAAAAATACTTTTTTCATTAAAAAATTATTTTCATTGGAGCAACAATCATAAATTATAATTGAAAAAAAACTGTGTAAGAGATTTGAATATCATTTTAACCCTATTTCGGAATTGCATTGATCTAGTATTTACTATGAATTAATAAATACCAAGTTATAAAATTAGACTGAAAGATCATGAAAGATTTTTGGAATTGATAAAAATTAATGATAAAAATGAAAACAATTCTATGGTACCTTCTCAAAAAAAAGTTTTTTTCTGCGTACTTATTTTTTATGATTTAAACAATAAATGAAGTGCTGCAAAAAATGTTAGGCAACATTTACTATATAATTTAGTCGAATAGTTTAATTTCACGATGACATTTGAATATGATATTGAATTGTACGAAGAAGATCATGGTGATTGATACATAGTCTTCCGATAAGAATACTGTGATTAATCTTTTTGTGGTGTTTGACATCAAATAAAGTAATTACTGTACGCAAGTTCCAGAACCAAGAGCCTAGAAAAGAGATGAAATTTGTTCCGTATATATAAGAATACAGCTCACTCCATTAAAACAATTCATTATCATAATGTTATGATAAAATTATCACTACATAAAATCATATACTACATTCTTCCTATAGCATCAAAATTAAAAAAAATGATTTCATCAATTTAAACAATTTCAAGAGATTATTAAAAATAACATAGAAACATTTCAAATGATTTCTGAAATTTTCAAAAAGGACCTGTACGATTTTATGGCAATTTTATTATCGTTGCAGGATTTTTTTTAATTCTAAAGGAAAATGGGAATCCTTTTGAAAGATATTCAGGGAGAATAATTAGAAATTTCCTACAGTTTATAATATTGCCAAACTTTCAATAACAAAATAATACTAATAATAATTATGAAGAAATGTTGTACCTATAACTTGTACTATTTTCACTAGTTTTATAGTATAAGTGGATATGAGAGGATACTAACCCTTTCATTATCTTAAATAATAATATCAAAACTATTTATTTTGTAGAACTGAATTCAAGAAAGCAGAAAGAGTTAAATATAAATCAAATAATTTAGATTTTCATCAGACAACATTATCAGACAATGATAACTTGAATATATCTAATTAGCATGTGTGACTGAATGTGAGATGAGAAAAAATTCCATCGAATAAAACAAGCGTGAAATGTGTAGATTTTTCTATAAATATTACAAGATGTTCTGGAATCGAACAATATGCATAAAAAACTATGACAGTCTTCTTCTTTATTCATACTGGGTCCCCTAAGGGTTTACATGACTTCCATTTCTTACAACACTTCCTTCTACATGTTTTATAAAATCTTATCCTTACTATTTACAGTTGTTTATACCTATTTACAGAGAATCTTATATCTAAAGCCTTAATTATTTTTTTTACGATAGCGTAATTTGGGAGTTGTCAGCGAACGAGTGAGCGAGTGATCGAAAGCGAGAGTGCAAGCGAGAGAGAGAGAGAGAGAGAGAGAACGGTAACGCAAACGCATCTTAATTTACATATGCTATTACATAAGCATTACTTACAAATCCTCACGCTTCTAATTTGAGCGACTTCCGTTTCCTTTTCTTTCACTTCTCTTGTACCTTCATTTTGCCATTTTTTTTGCATCCATTCTTTCATTCTTTTCCATTTTCTCCCCTAGCACCCTCTAACTCCTTCATCCACTCTTCCCCCAACCATCCTCCTCTAGAATCTTTACCTCATTCTCTTGTCAGCTTCCTTTATCTTCCATTCCTCTCCTACATCCTTCCCATACATGCTTCTATGTTTCCTCTTCCAATTCACAGTTTCTGCACTTCCTGTTATCTTTCTTTTCCCAATACATACTTGCCCTTACCTCGTTTCCCAATCTAAATCTTACTATTCTGGTCCATCTTTTCTCTCCCCGTCCCTTTTCTAAATACTTTGGTACTCCTTCCTTTTTTATCATCTTATACCATACATCATATTGTGATTCCTCAATCATCCCCCATCTTTCTATTAATTGTCCTTCTCTCTCCCTTTTTTCCACTTCTTCATAGTTGACTCCAGTCCCGTCTTCTAGATCTCTAGCCTTAAAGAACTCCCTCCTCTCTTCTTCCCATCTCGTTAATTCCATAGCCCTCCCTCTCCTCTCTTCTACCTCCATCAAACCCTTTCTCGCTAACTCCCCTCCCTTTCCCTCCCACAGCTTCGTCTCAAAATTCCATGCCCTCTTTCCCGCTCTAGTACTCAATTTATCCCTTTGCGCTTCTTCTCTCACCATATATCCCGGCGTTATCCAGTCTACCCCTAGCGTCCATCTTATATACCTTTCTTGTAAACTTTCAATCTCTTTCTTCCTTTCCATCCCCATATCTCTGCTCCATAACCTGACACCGGCCATACCAGCGTATCAAATAACCAAATTCTTCTTCTCCAATTTTTTTTAACCTTCTTTTTCCTATTCCCCATATCTATTTCATTACCCCTGCTGCTTTTTTATCCTTTCTCTTGTATGAGCTCTATGATATCCATTTGCTTGCTAGGTATATCCCAATACTTGAACTCTTTTACCTCTTCTAGTTTTTTTCTTTTCATCTCTTCGTCCATTCTTTCTTGCTCCCACTCCTTTTCTTAACCTCATTATCTTTTTCTTTTCTACATTTGAATTCAACTTTTTTCCATCTAAATATTTCTCTAATCCTGTAATCAAGCCCGCCATCATTTCTTCATCCTCTGCCACCAACACTATATCGCCTGCGTATACCAGTGTATATATAATTTCGTTCCCTATCCTAACTCCTTCCCACTCTTTTCTCTTCATTTGTTCTTCCAAGTCTGATATTAATATACTTAATAAAAGTGGGCTCATAGGACTATCTTTTTCTCCACAACTTATTTTTTCAACCTCTCCGATAAAAGAGACACATATAGGGGAAACCTCCCTACAGTGGATAATGCAACCTACAGTGGATAATCAATAATTAAAAATACTAATATACATAAAATAATAAATTTAATTCAAGTATTAGTTAAGTCTCTATACCTGTTTATAAATTAAAATATTTATTAATTAGTTTTATTTTTATTGTGCTATTAATTAATGATTATCCACTGTAGGTTTCACTATCCACTGAAGGGAGGTTTCCCCTACTTTGTACAGTTTTGGCATTAGTGTCACTCCTCTATAATCTTTAACCTCCTCCCCTTTGTCTTTCTTCACTATTGGTATCACTACTCCTTCTTTCAATAACTCTGGCTGCCCCTCTCCTCTGCATACTCTATTGCACATTATCCATGCCCATTCCTTTAATTCTGTGCGCCGCCCCCCCGACCCCCGCGACGCAGTTAGAATCTCATCTATACCAGGGGCCTTTCCATCTTTCATCATCCCTAATACCTTGACTATTTCCTCTCTTGTAATGTTCTCCTCCTCATCTGTTTCCCTACCATCTATTCCTCCTTTCCTAACTTTCCTCTCTACCCCACCTAGTAATTCCATAAAATATTTTCTCCATTCTATCATCTCAATATCCTGGTTTACTCTTTTCCTTCTTCTTCTCTCTTTATTTACCACCTTCCAAACCTCCTCCTTCGTCCTAGGCTTCTCCGCTTCTTCTTAAAACCTTTTATTTTCCTCTTTTCTTTGACCACACAACTCAGTACACCCCTTCTTTTTTCTCTCATATTTTTCTCCACTACTTGTCCCTTTTCTCCATTTTCTTAATGCCCTTCTTACTTCCTTCTTCTTCTGTTGACAATCCTCATCTCATTCACTTCTATCCCCTCCTTCACTAACTTCCTTTTTGCTTGTGCACTCTAATACTCCTTTCATTTCTCCTACCATTATTTTCATTTACTCGTTTACATTTCCTTCCCCCATTTTGATATTCCTGACTTTTTCTTTAAACTGTTCTTTAACTTCCATTCACCAGTCCCCTCTTCCTGCTCTTCTTACTTTTGCTTCCTTCTTAGCCTTATTGTTATTACTCATTTCTCCCTCTACTGTCACTATTATGGGCAAGTGATCCGAATCTATATAGTTCCCCACTTCTAGTTTTTTAACCATTTCTCTTACTTCGTTGTCCACTACCACATAATCAATTACCGTTCCCCTCTTTCCTTCTGAACGTCTATATTCCTCTTCCTCATCTTCCTCTATACTTCCGTTTAGGATAAACCATCCCATCTCGCCTAGGCTCTTCAACAACTTCTTTCCCTCCCCATTCAGTATCTTGTCTTTGGATATTCTTCCTCGCTCTTCATCCCATTCCCTTCCTCCTCTATCTCCTGTTCTCGCATCAAAATCACCTCCTATTATAAGCCTCATCTCTTGCTTATTTTCTTCCATCAGTTCTCTCATCTCTGATTTCTCCTGCGTATCACCGTTCACATAAACCCCACGATCTTCCACCTCTCTTCTTCCATATTTATCTCTTCTACTATTAATCCTTCTTTATGTTCTTTCAACTCTTTTTTATCATTCTCTGTTATACATTCGTTCCTCACTCCCACCACCATTTCTCCTGCCATTTCTAACCTCTTGGTAACCTTCCCCTTACTTTTTCCCATCCCTTTTCATCTAGCCACGTCTCCATGATTACAGCTACATCCCATTGTGTCAACTTTCTTATAAACTCCTTATCCTTTCTTTCTAAGCCTGCTATATTCCAGCAGTCTATCCTCCAATCTTCCCCACTTTCATTTCTCATCTCTTTTTGTTTTTCACTATTTCTCATTTCTTTACCTCCCGTTCCTTTCTCTCCTAGTTTCCCGATACCTCATTTTTTACTAACTCTTCCCTGTCCTCGTCCCAAATCCACCATACACCTTTTATCTGTATTCTCCCATACTTGACCCTTGTTCTTCTTCCCTTTTTTTTTCCTCTTCCGCTATTTTCCTTAACTTATACTGCATGTACCTTTCTACCCATGTCAAATCATCCTCTCTTCTCTCCGATCATCCATATAACAACCTCTTCTTTGTCATCACTTCCCTCTTATGTTCCCATTTCGTTAGTTTCCCTAGTACCATTCTCTCACCTCTTCGCTCTTCCCTTCCTACACATCGCTACGCCAAAAACAAGGTACAAAATAACTTGTAGCAGAAAATTCTTAAACGATTATGGACTTTTTTAAGAGAAATCATGAAAATTCAAGATCTGATATTCTTTATTAATTATATAAAGAAATTATATAAACAAATTTCTGGTGTGGACATTTAATGGTAGGAAGAAATTGTTTTTCCTCTAAATTTTTTTCAAATTATATCAACAGTGATATTCGATGATGGTAAAATATCATCCGATATTTTTGATTAATTTTATAAACGAATTATTCAAACAAATTCCCAGTGTGGATATTTAAAGGCAGAAAGTAATCATTTTCTCCTATTTTTCCTCAAATTATGCTACCAATAATGTTTAATAATGGAAAAATTATCATCCGATATTTTTCATCAATTTTACAAACAAATTATATAATAAAATTTATAACTTGGTCATTTATAGGTGAAAAAACCCTTTTTCTCTAATTTTCCTTAAATGATGTCTCCAATGACGTTTATTCCTGATATTTTATTATTTTATATTTTTCATCAATTTTGTAAACAAATTGTTTCTTTAATATAGGTGAAACGAAAGAACATTTAATTATACATGCAAAACAAAAGAAAACGTTTTGTCTTTTGTTTCGCACGCATTCCCTGGCTAACTGTCTAGGTATTTGTTTATATAATTTGTTCACAAAATTATTATAAAATATTAGATGATGAATCTCAATTATTAAATCTCACTGGCGACATCATTTGAGGAAAATTAGCAGAAAAACCGATTTCTTTCTACATTTAAAAGTTCACACTGACCATTTGTTTCTATAATTTGCTTCTAAATTTGATGAAAAATGTCCCATGATAATTTTCCATCATCAAACTTCACTGAGGACATCATTTGAGGAAAATTATGAAATAAAAACGATTTCCTTTTGGCTTTAAATGTCCACACTAGGCATTTGTTTACATAATTTGTTTATAAAATAATTAAAAAATATCGGATGATGATTATCCATCATCAAACATCACTGGCGACATAATTTGAGGAAATTTAAGAGAAAACCGATTTCTTTCTACCTATAAATGTCAAAACTAGGAATTTCTTTATAATAATTAACCTAACAATGTAATTTTTTTTGTTGCTTCAAGCTACTGCCGTGCATGAAGTTTAACAATGCTGATCATAGAAATAAAATTTGCGCAAAGATAAACAAAATAAACGAAAAAATGGACTTTTTCTTCACTCTTTGCATTAACATAAAAGTTTTAAAAAAAATCAAAAATGAGTATCGAATTGAAAAATTGAATTCATTACTTAAAAAAATTTTAAGGGAATAATTAAAATCACTTTAGAAAATTTGAAAAGATTTATGGAATGTTCAAAAAGAATCTGAAGGCTTACGGAAATTTTGTTGATGTTGCAATTTTTTTCTTCAAATTTTTTGAAAAATGCGAATGATTTTGTAACATATTCAGGGAGTACAATTAGAAATATTGAACAGTTTATGATATTGGCGAAATTTAAAATTCATGATAAGTATATACTCAACGAAATAAAATTGACGAAATTATTATTGAATCAAATTATATTATATGAAATTAAATTATTATAATATTGAATGAATAATAAAAGAGTGTTTTCTTTATGTGAGAGTATTTAATTTATTACTTTATTATTTAAAGAATTTGCGCTTGTTTAGATTCGGGAATTATCAATTATTGGGAATTTTGAAATTCGATGGTATTGTAGATTGTCAGGAGTTTTAATATTCGAGAACAGTGAATTGTTGATTGTTGCTCAGGTATTTGACAGTCCAGAATGTTATTTTTCTGAATTTTTCAGTTATCTTCAAATTATTTCAGATTTTTGGAGATTGCAATCCAAAAATTAAGAAGATCTTCAAGAATTTTAAATTAATAAATTCATTTAAAGAGAGAATTTAAAATTATTGAAAAACATTTCAAAACATTTTCAAAATTGTCAAAAAATGAATCTGAAATATTTTAAAGCAGATTTTTTTAATTTTGCAAGATTCTTCAAATTTTTTTTTCAACTATTTATAGCATTTTGAAATACGTTTAGAAGTTTTGAAAAAATTTCAGAAGCGGTTTAAAATTTGAAAAGATTTCAAGAAAATGTAGAAGTATTTTAAGAATTTTATAAGCTGACAAGATCATAACAATGTTCTTGAGATTCCTGGGAAAAAAACTGAAATAGGTTTCATTTAAAAAATTCAATTTTGAGAGAGTATTTAGAAAAATTTGAAACCTTTCAAGTTTTCTTAAAATGTTAAAAAAATTTGGAACATTTTAAGACAATTTTTTTAATTTGTGACGATTTTTTTTCTAAAGTTTTGAAACAATTCAAGTCATCTGCAATATAATCAGGAATGTTAGAAGTTTTGAAAAGATTAGAAATATTTTTAAAAATCTATGAAATATTTTTGAAGTCCTCTACTTTTGAAAGTCATAAATATCTTTTAAACTGATTTGAGTTTTCCCTAAAGTATGTAAAGAACCTCTCAAATAAGAAAAAATTTTCTATATTTTTTAGATTCTTTTTCGACATATATAAAATCTTTAATTGCTGTCAATTCCTAAGACATCAGATAAAAATATTGCATCATCAACAAAAGATATCATTTTTTAACCAAATAGTTCAATTTCCAAACAAAAAAAGAATTTTTAACTCAAATCATGAATCTGCAGCTTTTAACCTAATAGTGGAATTTTCGACCAAAAATGTTAAGTTTCCTCTACAAGACACGATTTTTAAGTATGACAACAATAAATTTTGAGCGAAATAGTTAAATTTTCATCTATGAAAGGATGAATTTTTAACAAAAAATATAATATTTATATACATATTAGGGTGGTTCACAAAAAACTTGTTCTTATTTTTTGGTGGCCGTATCGCGACAGTTTGCTTCTCTGGGAGAGATAAGATACTCCTAATTTTGTCAGTTGTTTTTGATTTTGTTTTTAATATACATATTTGTTTTAGAGAAATATCTCATGGATAGAAATTGTAGCACATACAAAGGAAAAAACTTTCACTTTGTGTCGGATTGAACAAAAATTGCTTGGCGCCGGTAAAAGCCATAGAAAGAACGATTTCCTAAAAAGAGATGAATATGGCGGCATACACCCTAAAAATTTTTTATAAGGATTACCAAAATTCTGAGATCTTCTCCACACAATAGGGAAAATATATATGATAGATATAAGACCAAAAGTTAAAAACCAGGGCAGCAGAACAATTAAAAAATAAAAATAAATTATTTAGCAAGGCTTTTAATGCGTTCTCCACAATAAAATGTTATGAAATACAGGGTGTCTAGCGACAATGAAAACCTTAAAAACCTGGAAATCTCCTTGAATTTTTCACGAGAACCTTGAATTAATTTTTTTAAACAGGTTTTTTTTATTAAAATGCGAAAAGCAATTTAAATCCTTCAGTCTATTATAAAAGAAACATCTCGTTTAGAAGAAATCTTGCTACTGAAAAGTTTTTTATTTATCAAGGTATAATTTATCTTTTACTCATTACGCAATAAATAAAGAGATTTCTAGACATTTTTTGGACACTTAATCAATTATTTTATGATTGCAGAAAATTCAAGTTTTCATTATTTTAATAATTTTGGTCAATTTAGAAAAGTTGAAGATTCATCATCTTAATGAAAATTGATATTTTGCATTCAAAAATTGATCTATTTGTTTGAAAATGTATGTAGATTTTCAATGTAGAAATTCAACTATTTCGTTCAAAATTCATTTATTTTGTTAAAAATCGATATTTTTTGTACAAAATTATTTTTCTATTCGAACGTTAATCTTCTTGTTTAAAAATTCTTCTTTTCGGTTAACAATTTAAGTATTCCAGTTGAATATTAATCACTTCAGTTAAAAATTCATCATTTAGGTTTGAAATAAAATTATTTGGTTCAAAATTAAACTCTTTTGTTGGAAATTATTTTTTTATTCGAAGAATCATCGTTGTAATTAAAAACTCATTTTTTTGATTGAAAAATGAGCTGTTAGATATGAAACTTTTTTTTCCTTTGGATGTTTTTCGTTTTTTTTTGTCTTCTTTAATTAAAAAGTCAATTATTTCGTTGAAAATTTGTATCCTTTAAATTTTAATTCAACTATTTCGTTAAAAATTCGCGTATTCTGTTGAAAAATTGTATTTTTTTGTGTAGAAAATTAATCCTTTTATTTGAAAATTATTCTTGTTTAAAAATTCATCTCTTTGTTTGAAAATTCAAGTGTTCCAGTAATGTATTCATCGTTTCAGTTGAAAATCCATCTTTTTGGTTTAAAATTCAACTGTTCCAGTTGGAGATTCATAATTTTATTTGAAAATTCGTCATTCTGGTTGAAAGTTGAACTATTTTGTTGAAAATCCGTTTTTTTTTGTTGAAATTTAATTTTTTCAATTGAAAGATTTCACAAAGATTTCGATCATTTACAAAGATTTTAAAACTTTCAGAAGATTGCAAAGGTCTGAAAGATTTCAGAAAGGTTATAGTAAACTGGATTTCCAAAGATTTGAAACAATTAAAAAATTTTTTGATGATTTTAAATTAATACAGAAGATTTCAGAAAGATTTCATAGAAGTTTCATAAAGATATCAAAATAGTACAAGAATTCCAAAGATTTTAATCGATTTCAAATATTTCGATAACTTCAAACGAATACGAAAGATTTCACAAACAAAGATTCAAGAAAGTTTCCACGAATATTTCAAAGATTTCATAAAAATTTCAAAAAATTGTCACAAAAATTTCAAAGATTTCAAATATTTTACAAAAATTTGAGAAGATTCCAAAAAATCTGCACAGATATTTCAAGACTTTACAAAGATTTTAAGTACTTCAAGAGATCTTCAACGAATTCACGAAGATTTCAAAGATTTCAAGGATTTCAAAGTTCGCAAAAAATTAGGAATTTGTTTATTTATGGTTCTGCCTTCTTTAGAAATTATTGACAAATAAAAAATGAAATAGCTCATTTTTTACATGTATAACCAACGATTTTTTCATTATTTGACGTAAAAAAAGAAGACCTGGAAAAACTTGATTTCTTGACCTGGAGAACCTGGAAAATACCTTGAATTTCGTTCCTAAGAATCGCTGGACACCCTGGAAATAGTGAAATACATCAATAGGAGGAAGATAGAATCACAGAAGAAACTAAGAATAAAATTTGTTGCAGGAAATTTTTCAGAGCGTTAAAGTTATGTTCAGCCAACTTCGCGTCTTTCAAAATACATGTATTTGTCATGGAATAAAGACCAAAGTTTCACCGATATTTGTGTAAAGTTTATCCTGTGAAGTTAATTTTTGTTGCAGAGAATCTTTCGTCGGAAATCGATGTAAATTTTATCTTCTGTTTTTTCTGTGATAGCAGATTACTCATTTTGTATGAAATTATATTTTTAATAAATTCTCATATTCACAATAAATACACAGTATATCATTTATATATATTTTTTCAACTTCGCAACTAACATACAGATGAACTGTGTAATGTGAGTCATTCCTAGTTTAAACGAGGCATGAATGTTGTCAAATGTTTTATTCATGGTTCCAGAGTAACAGTCATTTATTAATGTTACAATTCCCAATATTATGTAATACAGTCTACGATAATGAAAGAACTTGGCGTAAAGTGATTTACGGATTTGTGTTATTGCGAAGCACAAATCCCTTAGCGATTTTTTTTATATTTTAAGAAAATGAAACATTTATCCTTACAAAAAATGTTTACATTCTTCAACTGTATGTTTGTTGCGAATACAAAAAAAATATTGAAAATATGATTTCACATAAGATGAGTCATTTGTTATTCCCTCTTCCTCCTATTGATGTATGTTACTATGTTGTAAAATTTAACTGATAAAAACCCCATTAAAAGTCTTGTTGAATAATCTTTTTTTATTTTTACATATTTCTGGTGCCCCAGTTTTAAGTTTCTTATCTTATTATGGAGAGTCCCCTATCAACTTAACCGCAAATTTCATATTCGCATAGAGAATGATTCATACATCACAGAAAAAATGTATGACAAAATCAATAAATCTTAGCTAAATATTTTTAACTTTCATCTAGTCGTGTGAAATTATCATTTGTTTTCAGTTTTAAATCTGAAAGTTTAGTTACGATATCATTTCTCTGTTGTATCCGCAATCGGTGATAAGTTGAGCAAGTAAAATAGAAATGAGTATTATAACATAGATTTTCCGAAACAACAAATAAGTGAACATATGTTTTTTCATAATCAAATGACGAGAAACTTAAAATATAATTTGTGAATAGTAAAGATCATAAATTTGAATTTGAGTTGACAGGGGATTCATCCAAAATGTAGCTGCTAATTTTCTTGTTCAACTCTGCCCTGTTTGCACATACAAAAAACAAGTGAAAAGTTTACAAAGTCGAATGAGATAGTGACTAGTTTATATAAAATCTAATGAAGCCAAATATTCATTGGTCATATTGTATGAAATTTCATTAATTAGTTACCTCCATTTTGAGAAAAATGAGGATCTCTAGTGCGAGTCTGTACTTTGCGTTAGCGGTTTTTTCTAATTCTTTTGGTAAATATAACATAATATTACAAACTTAGGTCATTCTAAGGATTTTTTAAAATTCAACAGTCGATTTTTTTTGTGAATTTGTTTGGAAAGAAGGTTCAGAATAAACAAGTTTCCTAAATTGATAAAATGCGTATGTACTAATGAATATAATTTTCACAGAAAACCTTATAACTCTACACAAATGAGAGATCGCTGAATATCAAAATTAGAGATCAGCAGATCTTTTAATTTTGGTGAAAGTTAGTTAATTTATAAATATCTTTGAAGATAACCATATTTTTTATCCTGACCTATTGAACACTTATCTAATCAAAAAATAACATTTAAATTCGTATTGATTCAGTTGAATTTTCAACTAAAGAAGACGACTTCAACCAAATAGTGGAATTTTCAACAGATCAATTAGGCTTTTAACAAAACTGTTAATTTTTTTTTTCAAATAGCTGAATTTCGAACCTAGGCTCAAAATTGGAGTTTTCCATTTTTCAAGAAAATTCAAAAAGTTGTTATGACAATCTTGAAGGCTGTTCAAAAAGCAATGATTTTCTTTTCCTGAATTTTTTTCATAACGTGCGTTGTTTGACATAAAATTGTAATTAATTTTTTTTAAAAATTTTTTACATGCTATAACTCTGTTCTTTTTTATCGAAAAAAGTCATTGGGATGAATTGTCCGTCTTTTTGAATACTATGAAAATTTTTTAAATTCTTGAAGAAATATTAAAGTTTTGAATGATTTTTCTACCTATTGATTAAATTTTCTACCAAAGAAATTAATTTTCAATCAACAGTATTAATTCGATTTAAAAAAAGTTTAATTTTCAAAGAAATAGAGGAATTTCCAACCAAATAATTGCAGTTTGAACAGAAGAAGATAAACATTCAACCAAATATGGAATAATTAAATTTTCAGTTGAAAAAATTAATTTTTACCGAAAGAAATTTTAACAAAATAGTTAAATTTGAAAAAAAAATTTTCAACCGAAATGATGAATTATCAACCAAAAAGGTAATTCTCTAACAGAGTATTTTCACTTTCTACTAAGAAGTTAAAGTTTTAACGAAAAAATATGAATTCTCAATCAAAATATAATAGTTGATATTCCACCCAAAAAAGATTTGAATTTCAATCTAAAAACAGCTGAATTTCACCAGAAAAGACGAATTTTCAACAAAGTATTTAATTGTCAACCAAATAGATTAATTTTCTATAAAATTGTTGAAGTGTCAAGCAAAAAAGCCGAATTTAAAAAAAAAACAGTGGAAATTTCAATTGAAATTATAAATATTCCAGAACAAAAATTGATTTTTCACAGTGCAGTTCGACTTTGAACAAAGTAGTTGATTTTTGAACCAAAGAAATTAATTCTTAATAAAACGTGTAATAGTTTATATTTGAACAAAAAGGATTTTAAAATAAAATCAAAAACAACGAATTGATGAATCTTTAAACAAAGCAGAATAATTTTCAAACAATTAGTTGCATTTTTAACCAGAAACGATGAATTTTCAACCAAAAAGATTAATTTTATACGGAAAATGTGAATTTTCAACAAAATACATGCATTGTGAGCCAGAAAAGATCAATTTTCGATTTAAAATATCTTCAAAAATCTACATTGTGTTTAAATTCTTTTGAAATCTTTCCACGTTCTAAATTATTTTGGAATCTTTTCAAAACTTTTGAATATATTTAAAACTAACTTGATTATTTTCCAAATTGATAATTACTCAATTGTTATTTAGTATTCCAAATTTTTTTTAAATCTGTTTAAATATTCTCTTAGAAGCAATTTTTCAGATTAAAAAATCATTTTAAATTTCCCCAGCAAAGTTAAGATTTTTTTTTGATTTTCTCAAAACCTTAAAGATCCTTGAAAAGTTTCAAAATTTTATTTTGAAATCTTAAAAAATGTATTCAGTTTTTTTACTTTTCGGAAGCTTTTCCAGTTTTAAATTAAGTTTGGATCTTCTCGAAAATTTTGAATATCTCTTAAACTAACTCAAATTTGTTCCAAAATCGATAATTGTTCAATTCTTGTTTATTCATCAAAGTTCAATAATTTTACTTACATATTAAAAACTTGTTAAATAGAAGCAAAATGTTGCTAAAGATTCAAAAAAATTATTTTTGACTTAGGAATAGTTTATAAGTTCAATGTGATTTATTATAATAGCTAAAAATCTTTGTTAGAGTGTAATATTTATTGTCTTTAAACTGTAGTTTCTTGTAGAAACTTACATATAGCATATCCTACAAAAATTGAGAGTAAAGTACAAGTTGAAATGTTGATGCGGATTCTAAAATTATTGTTTTAAAAATTGTATTGTTTGTAAAAATTTATATTTTTTTCATTGAATTCGTACATTTATACAATAAACTAGCAGTATATTATACATATTTTTAGTAAGTTTCCCAATATTTCAACTTTTGTGGAATTTTGTAATTTTTTGTATGGATTTGTAATAATAATAATATAATAATCTACAATAATTTAGGTGAAATTAAAAGTGTCTTTATGACGTCAAATACCCAAATTGAAAAAATGTGAAATTCTGTAGTTTTCCGTAATACCTTGTCGATTTTTACAACAAAGTAAGAAAAATGTCATTAAAAAGTTATACAAATTTTTTAATTTAAGGAACTCGTACTTTATTGTTAATTTGTTTAACTTTTCTACAAGAAAATACAATCAAATATTAGCCATTTGTATTCAACTGTATTTTTTTGTTAAATATTGTACATTTTTCACAAAAAAGTACATTTTATAACAAAAAATCACAGTTGTAGAAACGTTGTTCTTTCTTGTAAAAATTATTTCGACCAGGGAAGTAGTAAAATAAGTCCATTTCTATGTTTCTTCTTGCAGGATCAAGTTCAAGTCCTGGCTTCCGTGAAAATCATCTTGATTTCTTCCCGGAGTATGATGTACCTGTAATTACCAGACATCCTTACCCTCCTTCAAGAAAATATCCTATTCCTCCAGGTCATCGGATTATAGATGCCACAACTCCGGAACTTCTTCGTCTAGGATTTGGGGACCAAGATAGTAGAATTTTCAGGATAAGCCTACCTGCTAGGGTACTGGTATCTCCGAGTAAATTCATCGTTGGAAAATTAAATTTTTATGGTGTTTTGTTGAGCCTCTTTCAAACAGTATTACATCGCCGCAATCCTAATAAATTACATTTGTACAATGGCAGCATTACTCGACTCTCCAAAGAAGAAATTGCAATCTTACCTTTTAACCGTGCTATTGAGTAAGAATTTCACTGATTGAATTAATTTGAGCAAAAAATGTAAATCTTAAAGAAAGAGGATAAAAATATACATTGCAAATCTATTTAACAGGTTGATCCGTATTATAAACAATTTCACCAGTGACTCATTTTATGAAAATTAAAATTAAATGAGTGAATTTAATGAATTATGAGATACTCGTAGTGTTTCTACAAAATAATTGACGATTGTTCTTTTGAATTGAAGCAGCAGTTTTTAGTAATGATTCATTGTTAATTTGTAATAATTTCACATTTTCATTTGAAAAAATAAGTATAACAAATAAATTTACACAGGAAAATATATGTACAGCAGATGCCAGGCATAAAGTGAACCTGCTTTTTCAGAAAATCTCTACAAATCTTTGAAGCTTACCGTGAATGCATTATAAATTTGTTTGAATCGGGATGGTACAATTTTGTCCTATTTTTGGTAGGAGATATTACAGGAAAACGACTCCATTTTTCTTCCAATTCATCTTTTAATATTTTTACCTGTTCTGCAGTTGTTTCAAATTATTTGTTGAATTATTATTAATAGTTATGGGCGAACGTCAGGTCACTCGACCGAGCTAGAGTTTGATAAAGGGATCGGTTCAAAAGGCTGAATAGAAAATGCATTAATACATACAGGAAAAAATCAAAATAATGTGCAACATAAAATTGAGGTTATATTTATTATCCTCGCGAAGAATTTTTTTTTTTTAATTATATGAATTCTACATTATCACTCACATCCATGAAACCATACCAAAATTCTTCCCATTATTCTCGAATAAAGACCACATTAGAGCCATTTCATTCTGTGCAAAAGCGCCCTTTGATTTTCGAACGAAAAAAGAATAATCTATGATTTGAAATGAAAAACAGATTACTAAATTATTCCTAGTACACAAATTATTATTGGAATTTTAATTTAATGCTGCCCTCAGTCTAATAATAGTATTGAATATATATTATTTTGTATGCGAGTTTTTTGTTATCAAGTTCTATCAATAATACAGAAATATAAGCTACACTCGCTATTCGGCTCGGTTAGTTTAGTATTTACATCTAGAGATATTTATCTGCAAAAAAATGTTTGAGCAAGCAAGAAAACTGAAGACTTTCCTATTTCCATATGAAATTTATTTGACTAATGAGAAACTTCGCTTCAACAGTATCATTTCAAAATGCTAATTCTTATTACAGTGACATTAGGTGCAGATTTCTAATACTCATGCCTACGCCAATCCGGCATCTGGGTGTAGCAGCTACTTCTGTTTCAAATACATAATCATCACAAATACAGCTCTTAATCTTTAAGTTTGATATTTTCATACTTCCTTATAAGATTTTACTTAATTTGAAAAATATATTTTGGTCAGTTTAACAAGTTTTTTTTCGCAAATATAATTTTTAAGGCTAAAGCTTGAAAAAAAATGAAAGAAAGAACAGTCTTTTTGTCAAATAGGACTCTCTACTATCACGGATATTACAGTAAGAATAAATTATTTCCAGCTCAACCAGGGCTATTATTACGGAGTTTTCCGTAATATTAGCCCGCGAGCTATACTAGAATAATAGTAGATGGTGGCGTGCACAATTTTCTCAATTCTGCTTTTATTTCCGACTTCTCTTTCTCTTACTCACCAACACCTTTCTCTTCGCTCTCACTCGCTCCCCTTAATATTCCAATTCAACTCGGCCTGACAAGAATTCGCTTTTCAATCTTCAACCTAAGTTCGTCAGGCCCAAACCGGTTTTACTCTTCTCGTAATGCCCATCTCTCTCTCTCTCACGTCCGCCTCGGCACTCTACTCGTCCTCTGCGTTTTTTTTCTCAAGCAACCATCCCCTCGCCTCTTTCTCCTCTCACCCCGTTTACTCTCTCAACTTGTCAAACTCGGCTTGGCTCAAGTTCGTTTTCCCGACAACTTGTCCGTCCGGCTAAAAACCGGTTTCTGCTCTATTCAACTCTCCTCTCTCTTACTCTCACGTCCGCCTCCCGCGCCACTCTCCTCTCACACAATTCTCTCCGCTTTTCCACTGGCACCCCCTTTGCCTCTCGCTCCCCACACCCTCTTACACTCTCAACTTGGGACTTGGTTTGAAATTAAACACTTTTCCTTCAGCCAGCCAATTTCGATGTACGGGTTTCAAGCCGTTTTCTCTACTCTCTTCTACGTGCCTTTCGCTCTACTCTCTTCTCGCTTTTCCGCCTTCATTTCACCTCCTTCTCACTCACTCTTGTCTACAGTTATCTCGCGCTCCTCGTCGATATAGATTCTTCTGACTTTATTTATTTTTGTAAATAAGAGGGCCCGCTTATTTTTAAATATGGATCAGGAAAGGAAGATCTATGAGTAATCGAGTGTTGGGATTTTATTCAATCCGTATTTATTTAGCCAAATACTTCCGTTAAAGATATCGAGATTACTGATGTCAAGGTATTTCAGGGAATTTGAGTTGAATTTATATTATTTGCTACTCCATGTTTTAAATAAATCATATATATCAAAACCAAAACAAGAAATAATTAAATTCACTATTTAAAAATACCACCAAATCAAATTCCTTAATATTATCAATAGGTTTTAGAAAATAATATAGGGACCTCGATCTAAACTTAATTAAATTGTTTTAAAAAAAAATACAATTCGATACATTTTACAATATTTTAAACGTCAACAGAAGCGCTCATTTACAAATAATATTTCTCAATTTTTAAAATTTCAATCTGATTAAAATTTGATTTTTAAAGCTAGTTTAAACATTTAAATTTAAGATATAAAGATGGTAGAAATCAAGTCACGGCGCGCGAACGACGCGGTAGTGGAAACGGGGGATCTCCCACTACGCGAGTCCCCTCTTGTCGCACGGGCCCAGCCAATCCGAGGCCGGGACCGCTCTTCTCGCGCGAGCAGAGCGGCAGCAAAACGACGGTCTGCGTACCGTACATTCAGTTAGTCCTCGAATTTAAACTTTACAGGTCGAGAAGCGCTCGCCTGTCTGTTCGCTGTTCGGAACTAAGCGTGGCCAACGAGCCACGCACTTGAGACGCGAATTCGTGTAAAATTCTTATTGAATAAAAATCCAGTTTATTGTTTTCTACTAAAAGAAGTGTTTCCCTTGTGAGTGCCTATCCCCTTTCCTGGGCCCTACCTCTCATCGGATTCCGTCCGTGGAAAGCAGAGTGACGCCACTACGTCGGAACCACCCGCTGTATGCAGTTTCATCGCCACCAACTAAAGCACGGTTGTTTCCATCACTTACTTCCGCTTTACTCTCACTTGTCTTTCCCAATGTCTTAATATTCTTCTTCTGTGATACATATTTTCCTTTTTTTTTTTGTTGTTTTTGAACTTGAATTCTGTTTTGTGTGTTCGATATCGCTCCGGACCTCGTCCACGGATAAGTCGCCCAGCGTCGCCATTTGGTTGCGGGGGTCAGACGTTGGCCGTGACGGTGAACCGGGCCTTACCGGCACAACATTTTATATTTTTCTTTTGAATATTTCTTTCTCTTCTCTTTGTATATGTGATTTACGTATTTGTATTTCTCGTTGGGCACCCAACCCGGAAATTGTTGTCGGATAAGTCGCCCAGTGTCGCCAGTGGTTGCGGGGGTCAGACCTTAGCCGCGACGGAGAACCGAGGCTCTGCTGCTATATTTATATATTTTGTTATGTGTGTTCCTCCGCGTTTTAACAATCATAGTGTTCCTCTCACGTACAGTGTTAGGCGTTCGTGTCCGCGCAGAATTGCGGTTCGAAATTAAAATTTTCTTTCTCGCGTCGTTTCGGTGCATCGGCACCGAATTCGGTTACGAAGCATAGGCTCTGCTGCTATATTTATATATTTTGTTATGTGTGTTCCTCCGCGTTTTAACAATCATAGTGTTCCTCTCACGTACAGTGTTAGTCGTTCGTGCCCGCGCAGAATTGCGGTTCGAAATTGAAATTTTCTTTCTCGCGTCGTTTCGGTGCATCGGCACCGAATTCGGTTACGAAGCATAGGCTCTGCTGCTATATTTATATATTTTGTTTATGTGTGTTCCTCCGCGTTTTAACAATCATAGTGTTCCTCTCACGTACAGTGTTAGTCATTTGTGTCCGCACAGAATTTCGGTTCGAAATTAAAATTTTCTTTCTCGCGTTGTTTCGGTGCGTCGACACCGAATTCGGTTACGAAGTATTATTTATCTAGTATTTTCGGTGTGCTAGCACCGAACTTCGATTCCGAGTTATTTTCCTTCTCAGTGAATCGGCACCGAACTAAATTTTCTCCCGGGTATCCCCGATTCTTTCGGTACACAGAATTTCGGTTCGAAAATCAAATTTTATCTTTCTCGCGTTGGTTTCGGCGCATCGGCACCGAATTTCGACTCTGAAATAATTTACTTCCGGACATTTCCCAGGTTCTTTTAGTGCCCTTGGGAGTATTACTAGGCCTTCTCACGCGTTTCAGTGTATCGGTACCGAATTTCGGTTCCTCAACCGAACTCTCCTGTCCGGTTTCCGGAACTATCTCCTTTCTCAGGATTCATCGGGTACTTCGTACTCGCCCTTCATACCCTATGACACGATGTTGTCAGACTGTTTCTTGCCCGCCCGGAAAGGCCCCGGTTAGGATAGATTTGGTGACCTATCGCGCTCGCGGGTCACTTCCCCGACCAGGTGCACCTCAACCGTCGACTTCAGCACCGACGCAATACAAACGTCCTAGTCAAAGTTATTGGCGTCGCGAAGAGAAACGTCGGCGGAAGGCGCAGCTAGCACTGGCATTGGCTAGCGGAGCCGTCCCGCGCCAGGTTCAGCCGACACCCGGGGCTGCCCCCATACAAGGAACTCCCGCGACCCCGACGCCTATTTTATTCTCACCCCTAAAGTTATCGCAGCGACCCTTCCGGTCTGTACCCATACCGGAACTAATTTTTTCGCCTCTCAGAGAACTGCCTACCCCCGACTCTCTGTTTGCCAGCCCGGACGAAGTCTTTATCCCGATTTGCAGCTCCCCGGAGAAATTCTCACCGGCAAAACCTAGCATAAGCGATCGGACTCGGCGTAACTTGTTTTCCGACTAGCCTGACTAGGTACATCCCCACTACCTCCCCTCTCAAGAAAATTTCTTCCTTCTCAAACTGTAGCGACTTCCTTGCTGATTAGTTTGCCTAGGCACAGCCTCACTGCTGCCCTATCTTCCTTTTCAAACTGAAGCGACTTCCTTGCTGATTAGTTTGCCTAGGCACAGCCCCACTGCTGCCCTAGCTAGAAATTTCCGGTTGAGTTCTTCGGTAAGTTATTTCGTCTCTACCCCCTCCCTTTGATTTTTCCGTACCACTAAGCGGGAAGTTATCACTGGTTTGGGAAAATAGCCACAGTATAATTGACTTTGTTATTACGGATGGAAGGCTAAGAGAAATAGTGAAAGATACAAGAGTCATGGGGGGTTCTGAATGCAATACTGATTACCTTCTAGTCTCCAAAGTGAACTTAGGGCGCGGATTGAGAAAAAAGAGAAAAAAAAACGAAACAAACGCGAATCAGTATTGAAAATTCACAGAAACTGGAAGTGCAAATAGCTTTTCAGTATCAGATGAAGGAACGCATATATAGGGGAATTTGGGAGGCGCTTATAAGCAATAAAGATTAAGAGGGCACATGGAGTATGTTTCAGGATGTCATTGTTAAGACTGCAACCAAAGTGTGTGGTACTGCGGTTGTAGGAAGAACGTCTGGTGATGCATGGTGGAATGATGAAATTCAGGTAGCCTCAATAGAAGAGAAAGAAGCGTACAACGTACAGAAAGTTGAAAATCGTTGGTGTTAGCGAGTAGGAGAAAAATAGGCTCGAAAATGATTACAGGCACAAGAAGAAAAAAGTTAAACGACTAGTCAAGGAACGTAAACATAAAATCAGAACAAAAGTAGAGAAGAAAATACAAAATAGCTTTGACAGAAACGATAGACTCTTATTTAAATCTGCGAAGGAAAGTGAAAGTACAAAGTTTATCAGCAGGAGAAATAGCAGAGGTGAAATGCTATATGATACAGACGGGATACTGGACGCTTTGAAAGACTCTTTTAGGGAATTACTGGGAGATGAAGATATAGGGTACCACAACTGCGATATAGAACACGATGCTTTAGAATACTTAATAGAGATAATCTTTGTCACTGTAGTTAGGGATATAATTAGGAATTAAGAGATAGGTAAGGAAGCTTATACTTTGGTAGCCTATTCACTAGTGACAGAAAGATAGACGAAGAGTTAGATAGGCATATCAACTAGGGTGCGAAGGTTATCGGTAGAACAGGGCATCTTATCAGAAGTAAAAATACATCAAATAAAACTAAAATGGCAATACGTTGTTCTATATTCATGCCGGCTGTACTGTACGGTAGCGAGACGTGGACCCATCCAGGAAAGGATAAGAGTTAAATTGTGTGGAAGAGACACTACTTGACATATGTGAATGAAATTTGCTAAGATGTTTTGTGCGCCAACTGCCGATCCTTGGCAGTGAAGGTCCTGCCAGATGTTATGTAGTAATTCACACACTGAATGCGGGAAGAGTACTGCCTTGCCCAGCCTATCTTTGTGCTCAGTTGAAGAATTTGTTTCACGGACTTATGATCAACCGTTGTTTTTTTTTACGGTTTACATTTGCCAAACCTTCGCTGCATTATACACGCTACAATTAATAGTCCAGATTTCGGATTCTTCAGAAAAATCTTCACGAAGCTCGCCATTCACTATAAAGCCTATTGTGCTACACACTTACCTTTCTACTCTCAGCAGTCAACCCCAGACCTCTTGACGAAGCCTGGTATGTCGACCACTGATCGCCTTGTTATTTCCTCTGTTTCCATTAAATGGGCCCTGAAGGTCTGTTGCCTGAGCCTAGCTAATGCCGGGCACTGGCATAATACATGCAGGGATGTTTCCTCATCCCTGCTGCATTTCCTGCACTCTTGTTAGGGTCCGTACCACTGTCCTTATATCTTTCTTGGGTAAACCCAGGATTCCCCTTGCTCTGCCTATTCTATAGATATACCCCAGAATAGATTTTGCCTAACGGCAACCCTGGTTTTGTTCCCAGCATTTGTGGTGTTTTGTTCGGATCCAGATTTTAATGGCCATTCTGAGACAGCAAGACGTTTTTCACAGTACCGGTTCCGATCCCCCGTATTCACTCGCTGCATCGCGTTTTGCCAACTGGTCCACTGGGACCCACTTTATTCCTTTCTGCAAGTTGGTTTATTGAATTTTTGCATTCCCATACGTGTTCTAATGTCATGTCCGCTTGAAAGACAGCAGCGTATCGCCCGAATGTGATCCCTGTCTCTTTCCCTGTCTTGCTGTCATGAATTCCTGCTCCTCATCCTCCCTCTTCCCTGGAGCCATCTGTATACCAGCAGGTTACCATCTCACGCTCTTGCCAGGCGACCCATCGCGTATGCCGCTATGGTAGTCCTCATTGCTTCAGTCAAACCCCAAAATGCTAGCGTATGTAATCTTCGCAGTCTGTCCTGCATTGTTTTGAGTTCCGCCCGTGGCCACCAGACTACAGCCGCATGTAGGAGCCTGAGCTTTGAGACAGCAGAGTAGAGCCATGCAAGAATTTTAGGCCCTTTGCTCCCACGTCAACCCAAATACTCTCCTGCACATCCAAAAAGTCATGACACATTTCCTGCATTGAGTCTTCAGGTGCTTTGCCCGATTCAGATTACTGCCTACGTGGAAAGCATGCTGCCCTCTATGCAGCGGGGAGGCCAAGAGCACCTCATCCCTAATGTACCTCTTGACCAGCTTCTCCAACGTCTTTAGGATAAAAGAAAATAGGCTGATTGGTCGGAAATCTCTGGTAGCAGTGTGACCCTTTTTCCCCGGTTTGGGTATGAAGGCCACTCTGTCATCCATCCATGCCGATGGCACGTGTTTAAGGGCTTTATTTGCCCTAAATCATTTCGTCAGAGAGGGACGACTGAATGAATGCCATTTCGTCAATGCGCTGTATAGATGCCATCCGCCTCTGGTGATTAAAAGGGACGGAAGTACCTTACGGCTTGTGTGAAGTTTCCGCAGCCACTGCCCCCTGTGAAGACCCTTGGCTGCTGTTTTCGAGCCACACATTGCAAGCTCTTCTTCTTTGTACTCCACTACGATGCATCTTCCCCACGGAGTTTTCCGTTGGCTCCACTTCCTCGGCTTTGACAGAATTCTGTACACCATCATCACTATTCCGCACAACTTCTGGTGGGTTGGCCCCTACGGAGCCGCCCGCTTTTGGTGATGGGTTAGATGAGGGGCCCAAAACGGATCCCTCATCGTTTTGGTTTGGTTTTCTGGCTTTATTGGGAAACATTTTTGTTCCACGAGAAGCTAGGGAAACAAGAAACACCTCACACAGAGCATCGCTTGCAGGGGGCGGTTCTAAATACTATGGGATTCGACCTGGTGTCCCAAAGTCTCCGTTAAGACACCTCCGAAGTAAGAAATTTTTATGTCTGCGATGATGTTAGTCTTTGTAGTCCAGGCAAGAAAGATTGCATTACCAGAGGAGAAATTGAAATGCAAAAAAGTTATCTCGTAGGCAGTTTGAAAGCTTTATATGCCCAATTTTGAGGTACTATTAGTTCTAAGGTGAGTTATGCTACATTTTGTAAACTGCTTCATTTTTGGATAGTTTCACCGTTTGTGATTACAAGAGAAACATACTTCTGTATGTTTCATAAAAATGAGAAACTACTAATTCAGGCTATGAATTATGCTGAGGTTATAAAGAAATCGAACTTGAATCAAGTACTAAATGCAGTATACTATAGCAGTTTCAATGAGGCTTGTTTATTGAGAATGTGTGAACCTGTGACCTAAAAACCGTAGGATACACATTTTTATAAAATGGTGATGTCAATTAATCCAAATTTTCAAAGAAAGCCAATGCCTCTTTAAAAAAATAGTGTTAAAAAATTGAAAAATGTCTTTTTAAGTTGAAATATTTCAATACTTGCTTATTCTAGCACTGGAAAAAAATTAAAATTTTCGACATTGCAGGATTTCAAGTTTAGAGAAGAAACCTCATCCTAATAATTATTCAAAATTGAACAAACTGTAAACAAGTTTGAATAAAAAATGCAGGCAATCTAATTTCAAAATGTAATTAATACATAAACTTGCCACATTTGAAATAATGTAAGTTGATAAGTTTAACTTCTCGGAAACAAATACTATAGACGTTGATCAATCCTCATCTTAAATCATACCTGAATATTGAATTCACCGTGCTGGAAGAATATTAATTAATTTTATTGGAATTTTCAGAGTAGAAACTAATTTTCGAGGCTTTTCTTTATCTTCGCGAATATTTTCAATATTTCAGAAATTGTATGTGATTGTTCCTTTACGAAACATAGTCATCTCATTCTCAATCTAAATTTCGCTGATTTTTATTCTTCATTATCATAAATAATTATATTTGAAATTTATTCTGATGTAAAATTATGCTGATATTATCTGGATTTGTCTAAACTCGTCAGTTCAATGTTTTCGATTCTTACAGAAAGCTTATCTACAGTGTTTAAAGTGAAAAGAAACACCTGATAACAGATAATGGTTAGAACGTTTAATATTTGGAAACATCAGTATTCAAATTAAAAAATTATTCAATTTGACGGAACTGAAATTTGAAGTTGAAAACAAGTATTTGAAATAAATGATCAACAATAAACCCTGAATATTTTATTAAGATAATATTTAGATCTCGTCAAAATCTTCTAAAAATTGTCATCATAACTTTCGAATATCTTTTTTCCTGATTCTTAATTCTGAAAATGGTCTTAATATTCGAATTTTGGTAAAATCAAATAATTCATTGCGTTGCGTGAATTTTTAAATACATTAGATATCTACTAAGAATTTTCTATTGAAACTTCTTGATATGGTAGAAAATTGATTTTCTTTTAACATTTTGAAAGTCACATAACTCGTTTTTTTTTAAATTTTCATAGAATTTGAAAATGCGTCAGTGAGAACTTTGTTAACCTTTTTGTCATCTGCCAGAATCTCTTATACACATTTCTGATACTCATTTTCGCTTATCATTAAAAATTAAAAATTAAAACTTTGAAGACAAAAAAACTAAAAATAGTACACTTTGAATAAAGTATTAAGAGTGGAAGATGCAAAGGAAACTCTACAAATGATTTGTCATTCCTAGCAATGAATTTTGAGAAAAAATGAAAAAAGATTTTAAGAATTTTGAATCGCTGCAAAAGAATAAAAAAAAATGTCTTAAGATTGCGGGAATAATTTTTGATGAATTTTCATTTTGCAAAATTAATTTCAGGAGAGTATTAAAAAATATTCTGAAATCATTGAGAAGATTTTAAAAATTATCAAGAAAAGCATCTAGAAGCTTGTAAGGAATTTTGTAAAGCTTCCCTGAGTTTAAATAAAAATCGAGAAAGTTTGAATGAATTTAAAAGGTTACGAGTTTTACAAGGTTTGGACAGATTAACATTATTTTTGAAGTTGGAAAAATTTTCAAACATTTATCAAATATTTTTTAATTTCTTGCAAACTTCTGAATGTCCTATTTCTCCTTATATTTTCTGAAATCCCGTGAAATGAAGAAATGTTCTTCAAAATTTTCTAAATTCTTTCAAGACATCTGAAAACTTAAAAATCTTTTTTGGAATTTTCTTCAGAATCTCGGGTGAATTCTATGTTTGTAACATCAAAACCCATCTAATAATATTTATTTCCTTGATGTCAGATCTCAGAATTTAATTTTAGTTCAAAATTTGATTTTTCCAACTTTTAACACATAAATAGTTGGATTAAAAATTTCTCTTTGTATCAAAAATTATTTTTGACCTTAAATCAAAAAATGCAGACGCCCGTAAATTAAAATAGGAAGCCATGATTTCATTTAATTTTCCAAAAAAAATCTTTGTGTTTGCCAAAGAAGTTTGTAAATTACTAATGATGAGAAAATACACGAAAATTTCATCTAAGAAAGTTTCAGGTAAAAAAAGTTTGAACTCAGTATCCTTATCGGATACTGCGAATTACGCTGAACTCACTTGATTCACGTCCCGTGTCTACGATCACCAAAAAAGTTTGTTTAGTTCTCAGTGGATTTTTGTCAACAGTAGCTTATTTTATCCCATAATGCATCCAATAATTTGAAATTAATGTATATTTAATTTAATTTGAATCTGCAAAGTGAAAAATTAAGAATAACTTTACTACTTCCCGAATAAAATAATTTCGATAAAAATGTTACAAATTGTAAAATCACCCAGGGAACAAAATAAGCTATTGTTAATTGAAATTAGATGAAAATTGTCATTTTTTTTAATGCAAAAAGAAACTTTGAATATGTGTATGGCTTTATTATACTATTTTAATTAATTAATATTAATAATTAATATTAATATTAATTTTAATATAATGAATGTTGTATATAATGTTGTTATAAGAATGTTGTAAATAATAATGTAAATTAATGAAGATGGCTTTTTCCATGAATTTATGATTCGTTTTCTGTGATTAGTCACCGAAATAGTTTCAGTTACACCCTTAATCTTTTCCAATGAGTTTTAGTCTGTAACGTCAACTAGCAAGATTGCCAATACTGAGGGTCAAGCTGTAGCATTATACACATTGGGCGAAACATAATTTTTTAATATTTTCGTAAAAAAATTATTCCCAACCGTGAACGTTCTTTCATATTTTATATTTCTTATTAACAATTCTTCTAATTTAACAGTATATTATGTTGTAATGTAATGTAATGTAATGTTGTACATTACGATGCAGCGGACTGTGATGTGAAGAGTGATCTTCCGCTGTATCGTTATGTACAACATTGAGTGTAGTTCCACCGACCAAGCTTCGGCGGCGTGGCGTCACATATACGTGAGTGGCGTGGCGTATCCAGTGGCTTAGAGGTGGAGGGGATACATAGGTTGGAAAGAGAAGGCGGATACCACTCTCGGACTTCTCACTTACTCCTGTGTATCCCCTCCACCTCTAAGCCACTGTACACGCCACGCCATCAGTAAGATACTCTACGCTGTCGCAAAAACATGCGTGAATGCACCGGTGTCACGTAAACGTATAATCGATGATTTACCGAGACTGCCGACGCCGCGCAGGCAGCCATGATTCCATCCATAAAATGTGAATTCAAAAAATTTGGTAGAAAGACATTTCCGTTATATTTTTTTTCCTGTAGTGACCATTTTTGTTACCGGTACCGCTTATGCATACATGACCCTGAATGATAAAACAGTATTAATATTTTATTATATTAATTTCTAGTTTTTGTTCGAAAAATGAATAAAATTTGTTACTCTCAATATTTAAATAGGATTTGTCACTTGTTTTCGATACATAATTTTGAAGGTCAAGCGAACCTACAGCTAAGCATGTGCCATTCTTCCACGTGCGTGCTCTTGTGTTTTAACGAATTGCGTATTATTTCCGTGAGTGTAAACATTAAAAGGTTTCAGGGGCGACGGAACACCTGTTGTATGTTCACCATTCAACACGTGAGCTCTTCCATGCGTAGAAAATCAACAAATCAGATCAATTCAAGACACACTGAAATCCCCTCCCTTATCTTGCCCTCACTCACCCCTTCGTCCTTCTTCCACCTTTCAAATTCAAGACAATTGTCTCGACCTGTTCCGCCGCCCCTGAGGATATTATTTTCAATGGTAATAATGTGAGCTAAAATACAATAAGTGTATGCGTGATTCCTTATCATTGATTTAAACGAAAAATGAGATAGCGACCAGTATATATACATTGACACATTTTCAGCAATATTCATTAGTTCCACTGGTATAAAAATTCTTACGAATTGCGATTCCGTCATTTCAAAAAAATGATGCGTGCTTTGGGTTGTCCCTGTTTTATCATAGTAATCTTCTCCAACTCTATGGGTAAGTGTAATATCTATAATATGAGAGCGCATATTTATTTGCAGTATAACCATATACTATTCCAAATCATCAGAATTAAAATAACTCTTCTTCTTCTGAAGCCACATTTGCCTCTTAATCTGCACATAGAGAAAAATTAAAAGCAAATACAAAAAATGATGTCTTCAGCTTAGTTCTTACATCTTAAATTAACATTAACCTCAAGTGTAAATGTGTTCGATTTTAAAAGAAGGCGTCTTCTTCCTTATTCTTTAAATTAAAGAAATTATTGGTTTAATGCTATTTGCCTCCTCAAAAAAAATTCTTTCCTTTTATTCGTATTATGTTCTGGAAAATATATGCATTTTTTAAAGATTCTATCGACCCCTGTATTCAATACCGCTTCTCTTTGCGTTTAAGGTGTTCGCACGAGAAAATCCCTTGCAGTGCGCTGGAGACGTCCCACGGACGTGCCGTCCCACTGATATCAGTGTGCCGTCCGCGCACGAACATATAACACCAACCAATCGCGTGCAACCTGCCGTGCTGCTACGGTCCGTGGCGGCACTCACTCAAGTGCGTTGCGAACTAACGTAAGTAGCGACATAGTTGTGTTCGTCACCGCTCGGACCGCAGCAGCACGACAGGTTGCACGCGATTGGTTGGTGTTATATGTTCGTGCACAGACGGCACGTCAGTGAGACGTATCCAGCGCACTGCAACGGATGTTCTTGTGCGAACATCTGAAGGCAGTGGTCTCCAAAAGTAGATCCTGTATTTACTTGGGATCCCAGGCCATTAGGTCGGATCTACCAAGCTCTGACCCAGAACTGTCAAAACCCTTTACCTGATTCGAGCCGCTTGAAACACTTTGAAAAAAAGGGTCCTCCATGTTCAAATTTCAGAACTGAGCCTTTCCAACAGAGATTTTTTCCCAATAGGTCATAAATTTTCTCTCAGTTTTCCTTCGAAAAAAAACGTAGATCTTGACTAAGGTCGTGCGCTCCTGGGTCACGCTGCACCTCTCGATTGTGGAGACCCCTGCGAAGCTTAGAATGGCGGCAAACCTAAGCTTGCCTAGGCAATGCGCGTATTATCGATGCGTTTTAGGCAGAGACCGAAATAGTCATGTGATTTCGGGCTTTGCCTGAAGTGAATGCAGGCAAATTCAGGTGTGCCAAATGTGCCTTACGCAAAGTAAGAGAACAAAAAATTTGCTTTCAATTGTCCAACCTACGAATCCTACGATATCAAGGTTTCTAAACACAGGAACGAAATGGTTGTTTTTCGTGCACATTTCGCAAATCAAAGTTCCTTATATCACTTTAAAGTGTGAACACATCAGTAAACGTGATAACGTCGACAATCGTTATTGTGTGATAATATAATATTCGTTTGGAATAAGCAAAACGAGCATGTGAAGCAGATAGCGAATGTTTGGTGTACTTTTCAATTTTATATTATAAGTGGAAGAAAGAAATAGCGTACTTCGAAGAAGGTAGACTGTGGGGTCCAGCGATAGATTTTTTGATTGAAGATAATTTTTTCCAATAAACAAATGAACTCTTCTCGAAAGGTTTCGTAACGTGGCTCGATACTTATAAGTAGATTATTTTCCAATACTTAGTTTTAATTTTTCTTTCAACGTCAAAAATCTTAGGCTCATTTGGGAAATGGCTACTCTGCCCTGAAGTTTAGTTTTTAAAAGTCTTTCTTCAAAAGATTTTACGTAACTTATGAACAGACAGTTAGGGTAATAGGATAGAAGGAGGGTTGACGTCACAAATACAAACTTTCCCTCGCCCCCCCGCCCTTCTGTGCGAACTTCTTCTTCAATTTAATTTGATAAATGCCCAAAATAAACACACAAACAATACAGACTCAATATTTTAACAGACTTCACAGCATAAAATGGTTTTCAATAATGGAAATGAAGTTATTTCTCACAATGAATTATTTGAACGATATTTAAATCCTCAGCAAAAAAACAAATAAATTTGATACTTTAGAGTTGAATTCCCAACCGAGTAGTTGAACTTTCAAGTAAAAGAAACGAATATTTCAAAAAAATTGAATTTTGGACCTATAAAGACAAATTTTCAACCGAATGGTGGAATCTTCAAAGAAAAAAGACTCATTCTTAGCCAAAAACAGTTGAATTTTCAACAAAGTAGTTCATTTTTTAACCAAAAACCTTAACTTGAAAACTAAAAAAATTAAATTTTTATAAAATAATCAAATTTTCATCGAAACAGGTTAAAAATCACATAAAATTCTAAATCTTCAAAAACTAATTCTCAAAGAAAAATATCATAGTTGAATTTTCAAAGAAGATTTTTCATTGAAGAGAGGACTAACATTTTCAACAAATCATTGAATTTTTCAAAAGGCCAATTCTTTACAAAGCAGTTAAATTTTAAACCCGAAAATATAAATTTTCAACCAAGAAGTTAATTTTTAACCAAACGGTAGCATTTCAAATCAAAAACGATAAAATTTAATAAAAAATGAAGCAGGCAAATTTGCTAACAAATGCGTCGAAAGATGAATTTGCTAGAAGATAGTGGAATTTTCAATCCAAGAGGACAAATTTTCTATCCAAAAAGGCGACTTTTCAACAACACAGTTAAATTTTCCATCGGATAATAAAATTTTGATAAAAAATAGATCAATTTTCAAACAAAAATGATTAATAGTCAATAAAAGATATAATTGTTGATATTTCAATCAAAAAATATTTCAGTTTTAAAAATAAACCACTGAAATGCGACTAAAGAAGATGAATTTTCAATAAAATATTTAAATCCTTGACCAAAAGCAATTAATTTTTAATTAAACAGTTCCTTTTTCAACATAAAAATATCAAATTTCTACCAAAAGTGGTGTATTTCTGAACCATAAGGGCAAAGTTTCGAGAAAAGAGTTGAATTTTCAGCTAGCAAAAATTCTTCAATCAAAAGACAACAGAAATTTACACCAAACTGTTGAATTTTCAAAATAGCAAGGCGAAATCGCGAAAGAAGTGTTGAATTTTTGAAACGAAAATATGAATTTTCAACAGCATAGTTGAATTTCAAACTGAAAACTGTCAATTTTCAAACAGAAATCTAGTAGTTAGTTCTTCAATAGAAAACTATATTTTCAAAAATGAAAAACATACGTTTTCTATCAAAGTGTTGCATTTTTAATGTAAATAAAATTTTCTAATAAATTTCAGCTAATAATGGAATAGCTAAATTTTCATTTAAAAGAATTATTATTAAAAAACAACGAATTTTCAACAAAATAGTTGAAGTTTCAACCAAGAAGATGGATTTTCAACCAATAAAATTAATTCTGAACAAAGTAGTTCATTTTTTAATAAAGTACTAATGTTGTTAACCAAAAAATTCTGATTCTTAATTGAAATGTAACAGTTGAATTTTCAACTGAAAATTATCAATCATCAACCAAAAATAGAATGCTTAAATTTTCAGTTAAAAAATTAATTTTTCGCAAAGAAAAGTAATTTTAAACAAAATATTGAAATCTTCACACGAATTGTAGAATTTAAACTAAAGAAAATGAGTTATAAACATGGGGAAAAAGGGGAATTCTTTGAAAAAGCGGAAAGGAGGGGAATAGGGAACAGAGTGTGAAGTCTCTTTTCAGATGCTTTACTTGAAAAATCACGAATGCTAATTTTTTCATGCATTTAAAAAATTGTTATTCACATTTTTGTATTCCGTTTATGATGACACATTCAGCGTTAAACCCTTCCCTTAACATCACAAATCGTCACAAAATCTGTCACTTCCTACCGCCCTATGTAATTTTGTTTTTGAACGGCCTCTATCGTGGGACAACATGAATCGAAATTTTTAATATGCTATGTTCATTTTTGGTTTAACGGAAGCCACTCTTAACTTTAACGGAAGAACTCTTCCTGCATATCTAGTAACTATGGGTTATTTTTCCAGTAAACAAAAGTTTTATAAATTTCTGTTTTCCTTACAGTGCTGGATGCAATGTTGAGTTTTGGATCGAACAAAAATGGTAAAGCTGATAATTATCATCTTCAGGCAGGATGCTACGTTACTATATATGTAGAAGCTATCGGTGTTTTTGCTGGACATCTATATGCTCCACCTGTACGAGCTCTTAATGTAAAAAATCGTTTTCGTGTGAAATTGCCGGATGGCAGAAGGTTTGTTGCTGATCTTAGGCCTATCCAGATTGAGGAAAAGGAATATTTGAAGGAAAGTCGCTATTTTATACAGATACAAAAAACCTATCTTGTATCCGATAAGCTTATCTCTCGCAGATTCCCGTATAATGTTTCCGTTCTGTTAATAATGCAATCTTCAAATTATGAGAGTAATTATCTTGTTGGAGGATTGGGTTACTATAAAGGCCCTGTTCCTTTGTGGACAGAAGAGACTTATAATCGTCAGCGTATTCATAATCTTCAACTTAATCATAGTGTTTCAGGATCAGGGCCATCCCACGCTTCACCTGAAAATAAAAATCAGTGAAAGTAGGCACCTAGCGCCTACAAAAGAGGGTTTTGTGTAGCCTACCCAGACGCTGATTAAGTTTTAATAGAATCTTATGAAATACTCTGAAAAAAATAAACATTTTAAAATAAAATCTTAATTTTCTTTGAAAATTATTCTCCTTGAAAAAAAGTTAATTAAGTTTTCCGATCCTCCTCTCCCATAGTCCGGTCACTGGGTACAAAAATGATGCCATTTTTTTCGGCCTGTGTTATGTGAAGTTGAACATCTGCTGCATACAGTAGTTCATTTAGGATTATTGTAATAATCTTGATATGAGATTTCATGTAAATAGTTGTAAATAACTGTAAATAGTAATGATAAGATAATATAAAGTATGTAGGCGGTAGTGTTGTACGAAACAAAGATCATGTAAATCCTTAGGGGACACATTATGAATAAAGAAGAAGAAGAATAACTCGGTGGCGATTTGAATTTTGTCTTTTTTATTGATTTTTGTTATTTTTGTTGTCTCAAGGTTTAAAAAATGCATGTATCGAATTCATAAACATATAAAGATATTCCATTTTAGATTAACATGACTGTAAATAATTTATTGAAAATTTTTAAAAATGAGTTTTAAAATTTGCATCAAATGATATACAATTATGATGATGTATAAGGGGATAATTCTTCATGTATGAATTTTCAACTAAATATTTGAATATAAAAAAATTTGTTTTTGATCAGTCAGTGCCATTAGCAATCAAGAAGTTGAAGTTTGAAGCAGGAGAGATAAATTTTCAACAATATAGTCAAACTATTCACCAAATAGTAAAATTTTCAAGCCAAGAAGACGAACATTTTAGAAGAGAGTAGAATTTTCCGCAAAAGACTCAATTTTTAACCAAAAAATATTATCGTCCTCAATGAAACATAAATGTTTATTCCAAAAGGACGAATTGTCAATAACAATGTTGAATTTTCGACAAAAAAATGAGTTTATCAAGTATTTGAATTTATAACAAAATAATTAAATTTTTATTCCAATAGTTGAATCCTTAACCATTATAGTCTAATTTAAAACTTACAAAGATGCGTTTTCAACCAAATGGTTGAATTTTCGATACAAAACTACTGAAGTTCAATTTTTGTATAATTAACCATTTGCAATGTAATTGTGAATTGTTGTTGAAGGGTTGCGATTTTTTAGAGGAAATTTTCATTTTTTATTAAAAAATCATCCAAACACTTTTCTTCAGTGTGTATATGAATATTGATAAATTTGTTTTAGACTTAATATGCATTGCATATTAATAATTACATTTACATGTATGTAAAGTCATTTGCATATTTTGTATGCGAAGTCAGCGACTATTTTTTCTAACAGGAAAGGTAAACAAAACTCATTTTTTAAAAGAAAGTTAAACTTTCAAAAGAAAAGTTCACTATGAACCAAAAATATGACTTTTTCCATAAAAGATAAGTTTTTTAATCGGAAAGAGCGAATTTTCACTGAAACAGTTCGATTGTCCAACAAAAATTATGACTTAGGCAACAAATTTTCAAAAAAAAAGGTATACATTTCTTACCAAAAAGTTGAATTTTCAACGTACAGAAGAAAAATTTCCAACTAATGATTTTTCAGCCCGAAAATTGAATGGTTAATTTTTCAAACAAACCGATGAAATTTTCCCAAATGAAATAATTTCTAAAGGAGTGGAATTTTCAAAACAATATATGAATTCCCTACAAAACAGTTGAATTTCAAACCAGAAAATTGGAATTTTTAATAAAAGCGTAAAATTACAACCAAATATTTAAATTTCAAACTAAAATTATGAATCTTCAACCAAAAAAAGTAGTTCAGCTTTAAACCAAGCGAATAATTGCATTTTCAGATAAAAAAGTTAATTTTGAAATGAAAAAGAATGAATTTTCAACAGAGTATTCAAATTTCTAAACAATGATATAAATTTTCAACTAAAATTATAAATCTTAAAAAACAATCAAGTTAATTTTTAAGGAAAGAATTCAACCAAGTAGTTGAATTTTCAACAGGAAAGATAAATTTTTGACTAAAACAAATATTTAAACAAACAAGAAGAATTTTGAATAAAATATATGAATTTCCAATCGAATAATTGCCTCATCAACTAAAAAAAATTACTTTAAAGATAAAAATATGAATTTTATAACCAAAAATTTTATAGTAACATTTTGTTGTTGCAAACTTAATTCTCGAGAAAGCGATGAATTTTCAATCAACCATTTAAATTTAAATCCAAAAATATCAATTTTCGACTAAAATTATGAATCTTCAACAAAAAATTAATTTTTAACACAGTAGATCTTCTTTCAAGCAAAAAAGATTAATTGTCAACGAAGAACGTAATAATTGATATTTCTAACATTTCTGACATTTCTAACATAATATTGAAATTATCTACCAAAAACGATGAATTTTACAACAAAATACTTGAATTTTCAACTGAAAATGGGATAATTAACTTTTCAATTGAAAAAAATAATTTAGAAAGAAAAAAAGCGATTTTTTAACAAAACAGTTTAAGTTCTACCCAAGGAAATCAATTTTTCACAAAAGAGTTTAACATTTAACCAAGCCTTTAATATGCAACAGAAAAAATAAATTTTTAAGCAAGAAGATTAATTTTCTACCAAAAAAGACCAATTTTCAACAAAATGTGTACATGAATTTTCAATTAAATAGTAGAATTTCTGAACAAAACGAGATGAATTCCGTACGGAAAACATAATGTAGAATTTTTTATTAAAAAATTTTAGAAGCTTTTTAAGAATGTAGTGAGGGGTCAATATCATTTTTTTTTTAAATTCGTGACATTCCTGAGAAACTCTAAAATATTTTTTATCTGAAAAATTTGATTCTAAAACGATATTTCAAGAGAGTTTGAAACATTTCAAAAGTTCGCACCAAGTGAAGTTGAAATTGAACAACAGAAAAGAAAATGATCTTACTATTAGAATTTTGGTCAAATCGAAAATTTGCGTTCGGTGAATTTTGAAATATATTTGCTATCTACTAATAATTTTTATTAAAATTTCTTGATATGTTAAAAAGTCGATTTTTTGGTATTTCCTTAACATTTAAAGAAGCCTATATCTATTTATTTTTTAATTTTCATAAGATTTAAGAATGCGTCAGTAAGAATTTTTGTAAACCTTCCTGTTGTCTGCCAGAATCTTTGATGGAGGTTTTTGAAACTCTATTTTTTTTTAAAGAAAATAATGAAGTGAAGCTTTAGAGACAAGAAAATTAATTTTCATAAACTTTAAATGAAGCACTAAAAGTAGCAAAATTGGAAAAATTTACAAGGAGATGTAGATTTCTGAAGATTACGAAAAAATGAAGTTTTTGAAGAATTTTTAACGAAGCGTCTGGTTTTCCCGAAATTGAGAAACTAATTTTAAAATGAAATGAAACAAGATTTCAAAATATGTCAGAAAATATCCTGGATTGAAAAACATAGTGTAGCAGAATTTAAAGAAAAAATTGAAGAGCATTTGAAGATTTCGAAATAATAAAAATACTGTCTTCAGATGTCTGGCAACATTTTTAGTGACTGTTTATTTTGATGAATTAATTTTAAGAGAATATTTGAAAAGATTTCTAAACAATTCGGAAGATTTTAAAAATGAGCAGGAAAGAACCTAGAAGATTCTAAGACATTTTTTCGAATTTGTCTGAGTTTTTATAAAAATTTTGCACAAATTTGAATCACTTTAGAAGGTTACGAATTTTAGAGGGTTCGAAGAGATTAACATTATTTTTGAACTTGATGAGATTTCCAAAACTTCGTTGTAATTATACTTATGATGATTATGATTTACACCGTTTATTGCTTCTTGACCTACGTCAAAAGCGTACAAATAATTCCCGAGAAAGCCCACCAAATTAAAAAGAGTGTATGGATTTATTGTACTATTTTCAACTGAAAATGTGTGCATTATTTTGACCAGTGATATCTAAATTTCAAAACAAAAAAATAATAATTATGTATAATTCAGTCTTAGAAGATTCTAAAAGAATTATAATGTTGACTTGGAAGGGGAAATTTTCGAAAAGAATTATGATTCTGACTTGGGGGAGAAAATTTTCTAAGAGAATTAAACATTCACAGAAATAATTTCTTTGAAATCACTAGACATTTTCCATGTGTTTTAGTCCGTGACATCAACTAGCAAGTGTTACGTCATAGAGAACGTAAAATACTTTCCTTTTTAATTAGGTTCCTCGTTTTAGTTGAGATCGAAGATCTCGCACAGGGAAGAGGGACGAGTAGCCAATAAATAAATATAGATTAGTTTAAACAATTTATTATAATCAATTACACTTGAAACGTATTGTTTATTAAGGCTTTAGCACAAGAAACTGAAGGAAGGCATGTAGATACTCTAATCCTTGGCCAGGACCTTTAAAATAAAGGAGACTCATGTATTATGGCCCAAAAGGAGTTAGATAATGAAATTAGATTTATTAAAATTAGAACTTACCGGTTTATTGATTCGATTGAAGAATCAAATGATATCTAGATGGTCTCCGTGTAGTGGTGTGAAAGAAAGAGGTTGTGCACCTTGATGTAAACAATAAGGGTTCCAATTCAGGGTTGAATGGGTACGAAGTAATCCAAGATGGGAAATCCCAGATTCGGGTTTCCCGGTGCACTATACTTGACACAAGGGCACACACACTAACACGCGAAGGATACCGGTTTGACACACTAGACACTGGACAGTCGAATCGGGGAAAACCGTAGGAAATAGAGAAGAGTTGTACGGAACTGTAACTTCTAATTTTTTGACTAAAAACTAACTGACCCATGTTGGTCCATTCACTTTTTATAGGGCCTATGGCGATGTTCATGCATGCTGCAACGATCCTGTATACGCGTACGTCACGTACATATATAGATATACTATACGGCTTGTAATGTTTTCAGTATATCTATAGCTATGCCCTCCAGTTTCCACGTGCTTTTGGGCCCTATACTCTATGCGTCTATGGTTAGGCAGTGTACGGCGTACGCTACGAATTACAATGTTCTTACTATAGTCCATATTCTATACCTCTGCTCTCGTGCCGGACATATATATAGCTATATCTTGCAGTGTACAACGTGCTGACTATACATATATATATATATATATATATGTATAGCTGCACTACACAGTGCACAATATTCGCTCTATATTCATTAAGTATTTATTAGTATAAGCATGCAAATATATAAATATATGAATAAATATATTAACATATATATACGTCACGGGACGTGACACAAGATTGCCCGTTAGGGTGGTCCAAAAATGCATTGGAAATTTTTTTTTTTTTAATTGTTATGGGGACATCGTAGAAATTTGTTCGAATCCACACAAAAATAAATCCTTTTTTTTGTAAAAAAAAATGATATTTAGAGGTGCCGCAAGCCCCATGAAGTATAACACGTATTTCCCATAAGAAAAAAAGAAGTTTATGTAAATCTTATTCAGAGTCCTCAATATTATCTCAATCGAGTTGAAACTCAACATTTCTCTTCACAATTATCCATAGAATACGAATAAAATATCACTCTTCAAATACCAACACCATAAGTCTGTTTTGTAGGGTGCCAAAGAAACCCCATAAGTGAAAAAATGGGTTTTGCGAGTTTTTCGCGCTAATAATGAGTTTTTTTGTGCTTTTTTCAATGAAAATGGTTTCTGGCACATAAAAGACCACTTCATACTGATGATTACATTTCCACATACATTTTTTAAACAATTTATTATTTTTTTTAGCAATTTTCTGATAGAATGAAGTTAGGAAGACGTGGTTTTTTAATAAATTTTCCACTTGTCCAATTTCCAATCAGAGGAAAGTGATAGTACATAGATGTTAACAGGAGTGATTCTTTGAACAATTTATCATTAATGTTAATAATATTCTTTAAAAAAAATGCTACAAAATTGCAGTTAAAAAAATCACTTTTAGTCAAATTTGCAATTAAGATAAGTTAAATAATTGATAATAGTCAAGAAAATAAATTGTTTAAACAATTCAATATAATTATTAATAATATTATATTTGAATAATGATAGAAAGATGCGGTTTTTTCTGCAATTTCTGGCTTTTTGTCCAATTTTCGATTGGAGTGAAGTAATAATGAATTCAAGTTAACAAAATAATTGTTTCAACAATTTATTATCATTGTTAATAATATTCTCTTTGCTTAATTGGCAGAATGTTGCGGTTTTTTTTCTGAATTTTCAACTGCTTGTTTATTTTTTATTAGGCGTGACTTGAAAATTAATTGGATTTAGCAGAACTAATTGTTTAAACAAATTATTATCTATATCGATTGCGCCTGATAGTTGCGGTTTTCGGCAATTTTTACCTTTCTGTCCTTTTTTCACTTAGTGAGGTAATAATTAATTAAAGTTAACAGAAAAGTTGTTTAAACAATTTAATATTGTTTATAACTATCTTTTCTCAGATAAGTGCTAGAAAGTGGCGATTTTTTCTAAAATCTTTCACTTTGCATCGCCTTTTTATTTATGAACAAGTAATAAGTCAACCACAACAAAAATGATTTTTCGAAAGGTATTGTTGTTTTGAGTGAATTATTTCTGCTCTTTTCCAAATGCTTAAAAGAATTAATTCAAGGAAAAAAGCTATTTTACACAAGAGACAAAAACAAGGAATTTTAAATATCTGTTTTTTTTTCAGAAAAATATATATTCACGAAAAGAAGAGAGATTATTTAAAATATAGTTTTCTCTAATGTTTGTTTATTAATTGTTAGTAATTGAGCAGGCGAAACAAAGTGAGAGATTTTAGGAAAAACCGTCACTTTCTAGCACTTATATAAGAGAAGATAGTTATAAACAATATTACATTGTTTGAACAACTTTTTTCTTACCTTTATTTAATTATTACCTCACTAAGTGAAAAAAGGACAGAAAGGTAAACATTGCCCAAAAACCGCAACTGTCAGGCACTGATATAGATGAAGATAGTCATAAACAATAATAATTTGTTTGAACAATTATTTTTTCTGAATCAAATTAATTATTAAGTCACGCCTAATGAAAAATAAATAAACAGTTGAAAACTTTAGAAAGAACCACAACATTCTACCAATTAAGCAAATAGAATATTATTAACAATGATAATAAATTGTTTAAAGAATTATTTTGTTAAATTCAATTCATTATCACTTCACTCCAAATGAAAATTGGACAAAAAGCCAGAAATTAAAAAAAACGCATCTTTCTAGCATTATTCAATTATAATATTATTAAGAAGTATAATAAATTGTTTAAACAATTAAAATAGAAAATTTGTGAAAAAACCGCATCTTTCGAACTCCATTCTGTGAAAAAATTGCTAAAAACAATAATAAATTGTTTGAACACTTCATGAAAATATCTAATTTTCAGTATAAAGTAATATTTTATGTATTAGAAACAATAACCATAAAAAAAAATCATAGTTAGAGCCAAAAACTCGCAAAACCCATTTTTTCACTTATGGGGTTTTCTTGGTGACCCCATAAAACAGACTTATGGTGTTGGTCGATTGAGATAATATTGAGGATTCTGAATAAGATTTACAAAAACGTCTTCTTTTTTCATGGGAAATACATGTTACCCTTCACGGGAACCACTCTTAAATATAATTTTTCTCAAAAAAAAAAAAAAAAATGAATTTATTTTTGGGTGGATTCGAACAAAGGAGGGTGTCTCCATAAAAATTAAAAAAAAAAAATTTTTGACCACCCTAATACACAAACCTGAATGATAAAATAATATTTTTTTATTATATGATTCTTTGTTCATGTTAAAAAAAAAGTTGTCTTTTTCGAAATTCTAATGGGATTTGGCACTCGTTTTCAGTAGAAGATCTTGGTGATAAAGTGAAATGATAGCTAAGCATCTGCCAGGTGCGTGCTCTTGTGTTTTATCTGATGGCGTCTTATTTCCGTGAGTGCAAGCATTGAAGGGATTCAGGGACGATGGAACACCTGTTGTATGTTGACTAATCAACACATGAGTTCTTCCGTGTGTTGAAATTCGAGGCACAAAATCGATTCAAAACGCACTAATCCCCCTTATTTCACTCTTCCCTTTCCTTCTCCCACCTTTTAAATTCAACACATGACCTAGACCTGTTCCTCCGCCCCTGAAGGGATTATTTTTAACGTAAATAATGTAAGGTATGATACAACAAGCATATGCGTGATTCCTCATCATTTTGAGGGACAAATGAAAAAGCGACGAGTATATATACAGAAACGTCTTCAAACATTTTTATCATTTGTACTGAGACGGAAATTCCTACTGAGTTTTCATCATTTCAAGAAAATGAGGCCTGCTTTTGATTGCCTGTGTTTCATCATAGTGGTCTTTGTCAATTCTTTCGGTGAGTATAATATCTGTAACGTCTATAATGTAATTTGGTGATTGTGAATTCTCTTTCGTTAAAGCTCCTTCGGCTTTAACGAACACGTTCTCATCGCGTATCTCGTGCTTCGCACTCGATTTTGTCCAAAAGCTGAATTTTTTTACATCATGTTCAAAACTTTCATATAACATGTATGTTACATTTATTTATGTACCTCGGCCTGGAACTGCTTATTGCAGATATTGCAAAATAGAGTAAAATTTTTATTCATCATGATTAATTCAATATTTGTTTCCTATTTTGCATTGAATTTTATTCTCATTTACCCTGAGAAATTTATCATTTCAATAAATTTATATTATCACAATTCATAATATGCATTAGTATGTATTTTAGTTGAAGGGTAGAAAT
>CAKNXH010063854.1:8399-31965 GCA_932178445.1 Andricus quercusramuli
TAAACAACCACCACAGGGTCCCACTAAGAGCAACTGCCATCTAAAAAATGTCAATAGCCCCCAAAAGAACCGCGGTAAAAGACACCCATGGCCACATCTTACAACCGTGAGATGGGTGGTCACAGGGCACGACGAAGTCACAACGACCGGCCGTTGAAACCCTCGTGTGTCTTGAGGAAACGAAGCGACCCAAGGACGCCAGCTTTCTGCATCAATCTCGCTAGTGCCTTGGCATATTTTTGGCACGCGGGTATGGCTTTAAGGTTACGAACCAGTGATAATTTCGCAACTCCGAGAGCAATTATCACAAGGACAATTACTCGCACCGAATATTTTGGATACAGTCGTTGCAGCCCTCTTTTAAGGTCTTGATACCTTTCCTCCTTCTCTTTTTCTTTTGGCAGTGATGTTGTATTCGGGCGGAGCCGAGAATTCGATCACGAATATAGTTCGTTTCTCGAATTCTTATAGAAAAATGTCAGGCCTCGAGTGTGCAACGGAGACTGGTGCCCGCAAATCGTAGTTCCAGAAAATTTGGCACATCTCGTTTCGGACAATTGACTCTATATCCCTTGGAGCGTTCGGCAGGGCAGAGTCGCGATCAACACCGTAAGAGCGACAAGGATGGCAATAAAGTACTGTTAGGGTCGCATTATGTCTACAGATATACGTCGTTCCTGCGTGGGTCAGACACCCCGATAGTATGTGTTCTAGGTACTAAGCGTGTGCATGACACGCTCTGCACCTATCACTGGGAACTGCTTGACTTAAAATGCGGTCACTGTATGCTTAGATGGAAATGACACCGTCCTGGAATGCAAAAATAAAACCCTCTGTGCCTGAATTGAGTCCTGATGATTTGAGGAAAGCAAAAGATTGCTCCTTCGACAAGGACTATTTTTCTACATTTCTGTGAAATTATCCGTGCATTGTCGAGTAGCTCTTGGTGAAATTTTCCAACCTCTGCTTTCTTTACTTCGGCTTTTGAACCATTGAACCACCCCAAACGAGTAGAGTATAACCGGGACGGCAAGCATGTTAGTCGCAGATACCTTGTTCAACGCCGACAGATTGGAAGACCAAATCTGTCGAATAAGATGCTTGTGTCTGCTTGGGAGAGACTCCTTCACTGATGTTACGTCCTGAATGCGGCTTTGAGGCACGTACAGGTGTGTATAGGTTTCTCCAGTATCCAGATGTCTAATAACACTTATATCGACAAGCTCAGGATCCTTGGGAACGCCAGTAATCTTTTCTTTCTTCAGACGAATTTTGGCACACTTGTCCAAACCAAAGCCCATCTCAATCTCTCCTGTGTAGTTCTTGACGATATTCATAGCAGTTTGAAGTTTACTTCTACCAGAGGCATAGATCTTCAGGTCATCCATATGAAATACATAAGTGACCTTATGCTCGCGCTGATTAATGTCGTCACAGAGGTATCCAGGAGAATTTCGTAGTGCGAGGGATAGAGGCAGAAGTCTAATTCAAAAAAGCAAAGGGCTCATGGTATCACCTTCAAAGACGCCCCTCTGGAAGGTGACGTTGTTCGTTGTCAGACGATAATTCCTAGATGAGATGGAAAATCTAGTTTTCCAAAGAGGCATCAATCTCTCTATGCATCTCACTATGTGTGGATGCACCTTAAAGCTTTTCAACAGACAGATGATAGGTCTATGATAGGTTGAATCTAAAGCTTTCCGATAGCCTGCTACACCTTTTTTCGAGCCACGTTGTTCGTACATCTCTCGCCATACAGGCTCAATTCTTCGAACAATCCTGTTGTTTAGGACCGCTGTAAAGATCTTATACAGTGTGTTCAAACAAGTTATTGGCCTGTAACTCTCTGGTTTGGACAAGTTGCCTTTTTTCGGTAGGAGTATAGTGCGTCCTAACACGAGCAACTGCGGAATGGGCGTCTCTGACTTTAAATATGAGGTGAATATGCGGGCCAAATGTTGGTGTATAGAAGTAAACTTCTTCCACCAAAAGTTCTTGATACAATCTGGTCCAGCACCGGAAAAGTTCTTCGTGCCTCTAAGTGCTTTCTTCACCTCTTCGGCAGTGACTAATGGGCACTCCTCCTCAGATTTTATGAGGCTGTCGCAAAGCTCCTTGAAGCGGATACATCCTTGGGCTTGGGTGGATTTTTTACAAAAACAGGGGGATCACTGAAGAGGCGTGATGGGTCAGCAAGAAACTGTTAATTCTCCCTGTTCCATCTCTCCCTCTTCTGTATCCTCCTCCTTGCGTCGGATAACAGCCTTATTTTTTCAATAATATGCTGCTTGATTGTCAGCAGCTTTGACTTGTTCAGTGTGTGATTCAAGGTCCTTAGTTCTTGGGCGAACTTTCGAACCCTTTCTGTGAACGGTCTACCAGATGTTATGTAGTCAATCACACATTGAACGCGGGACGCATTCTGTCTTGCCCATCCAATTTTTTTCTTCAGTTGATGCAAGCGTCGTCTGGTCTTCTGATCCATCGTCGGTTTCAGCCTTCGATTTGAATCAGCCAAAGCTCTCGCAGCACCATAAACTGAGCAATTGATGGTCCAGAGATCGGACTCTTGCGAGATATCTCCACGAAGGGAGGCATCCATTTCAGCCAGATCTTGTGGCTTAAGAGAAACTTGCATGTTGATGTTCCTCCTTGTACTGAAATTGCGATCATCTTCCAGAAGGTGCCTGCTTTCTGCGGTTGGTCTTAATGTCGTTTTATCCTTGTCTGCAGCTTGTTCAAACAGCGGTTGAGAAAGCGCTCCGCGTACATATCCATTTTTACGGAGGTAGTCGGCTTGATTTCGCAAAGACTGATGCGAAACGTATTGAAGCTCTGGGTGTTTCTGGCACCACAGAGTATGCATACGTGCCATAAAGCCTCCGCAAACAGGGATAATACTGGCATCGTAGCAGTCTAGCACGTCATTCTTAAGTTGATCTGTCCACTGAATGTGGGCGTTTCGCCGGTTCGTGGTCGTGTTTCCATCTAAATTATTTTCAGCACCCTGAACTCTAGGATGATCGGCATTGTTTGCCGATCCATTGTCGGGTGCTCTGCGCGTTCGATCGCTTTGAACCGCACCTGCAACATTTTGGTGGTTTGTTGGTTTCATTGTTCTTCCCACGAGCAGCTAGGGAAAGGGTTTGTCAATCCTTGTAGAGCCCCGCGTGCAAGGATAAGGCTGATACTTCGGGACCATCCCTGGACAATTGTCCGCGACTGCTCATTAATTATTGTAACCATATTCAGCAGAAACCCTTGGTACGGGGACCCTCTATCCGCAACCCGAGGACGCGTTCGGTGGCTTTTTCATAAGCCCTTCGGTTCTATTCCAAGGGAATCGAAACCGAAATCGAACTGTAACAATATATATATATATATATATATATATATATATATATATATATACACACATATACACATATATATACATAACACCTAGTAGACCGTTCACGGAAAGGGTTCGAAAGTTCGCCCAAGAACTAACGATTTTGAATCACACACTCAACAAGTCAAAGCTGCTGACAATCAAGCAGCATATTCTATTATATTATATTATATTATATTATATTATATAAACGGCCAATACCACGCTAAAAAAACTAGTTCTCGTTAGATCACTGGAGTTAAGCTGTGTTAGGCATGTTTAGTACTTGTATGGGTGACAGTAGTATGGCACCATTATGGGGCGACTACCCCCACCCTAACCTACATCTCGTTATCAGCTAGACTACATTTATCTCGGCGAGTTTAGTCCCGGCTTGGCACCACTATGGGCCGACTACCCCCACCCTGCCCAACATCTCATACCAGCTAGACCGTGTTTGTATCGGTAAGATTAGACCCAACTTATCTTTACTAGACTCAATTTACTATCCGACTGATATTTGTTATTCTTCTATAAGTTTCACTCATAGTCTAAGGCTGAAAAAGGTTTTTGAATGAAAACACTGCATTATACATTTTAAAAGGTGATTTCATTTATTGATTATTATCGTCGTCAAGATACATATATATTTACATCAAGAAAAGCGTTGCTAATTTCGATGTTGCTGTGTGCATACATGATTCAAGAGACATATTACTGACTGGTAGGCTCTAAATCGACGTTATGTGCCAAAACTGGTAGAAGCAAATAATTCCGTGTTAATCATGAAAGTTCATTTCCTTAGAGTTTTTTAGGTCGCTGATGACGAATCCGGGGTCAAAATTGAAAAATTGAAAATGGCGGGTCCGATATTGTGGTCTAGAATGCAAAAATCACGTTACTTGAATGAAAGGCAGTACTGAAGAGTTGTTTAAGTCGCTGATGTATACCATTAAGCCATTTCCCTTTATTCGGGGTAGGCGTGACACTACCCGATTCGGGTAGTGTTTCTAGGTGGATAGTTTCTTGTAGTAAATAACTACAAGTGTGGGCTCACCACACCCACGACATGCCAACAGCACGTAGTTAGTAGTATTCCCGGACGGTCACCCATCCAAGTACTAACCGCGCCCAACACTGCTTAACTTCAGTGATCTAACGAGAACTGGTTTTTTCAGCGTGGTATGGCCGTTAGCCATATGAATGAATTTCATGAATGAATGAATGAATATATGAATGAATGAATGAATGAATGAATGAATATATGAATGAATGAATGAATATATGAATAAATGAATCAATATATCAATGAATGAATATTTATGAATGAATTTATGAATTTCCTAATATATTATCAGCTGATTTGAATTTTTCAATTTTGACCTTGGATTCGTCATCAGCTACCAAAATACCTAGGACATACCAATTTTTATCAAAATCCATTGAGTTTTGTGGCAGTTATTCAAAGTGCGAATATATGCGGCATTACCAGTTTTGGCTTGGATTATTTTTGCGGATATATGCGTCATTACCAGTTAACTGGTTAAGCTTATATTTCTTTAACAATTTTTCGTAAAATTGACGAACTATACTATCATTTCTTTCTAGATCATCCGTAAACAAATCAGTAAACTCAGACAAAGAATAATTAGGACACATGTAATGAAGAAACATAATACAGTATTGGCCACACACATCCGAAGTCTCACTTTGTAATCTTTTTGTATTCCACCTGTAGAAGGAACAATTTCCCCGTAGACGAAGATGTTCAAGTACAAGAGGCGATAACCCATAACTGTCAAAATAGGTAGCCTCTCCACTCCCTCCGACGTACATGGCGACCCAATGGGTACCAGTCAGTTTCTGTCCATCTGTATTAGCAACAATCGCAGCCGGTTTTGTCCAATGCTTCGGTATCTGATCGGCTGGAAATACGCCTATTGTTCTTGCTTGTTTGAGACGAATTACTTATAGTATCTGAAGACTGTTCATACTTCTTTGAAGATGTCAGCTTTTTATTGTTGGGAAAACTCTACAGTATCATCACCTGAATCTTCTGAAACCTATGAAACGTTATGTCCGTTGGCTGTAGTCGATGTAGCTGAACATGTACTGTAGGTTGAGGTTTTATTGTATGAAGTTGAGAGTACTCAATCTATTCGCTCCTTCTCAATCCACTTTTTTCTTCTAAGCGCATTATTAAGAGAACAGATAAATTGTGTGTCCTTCTTTACACCATGGTGGAAACAAAACTCATCTAGGAAAGTCAAGCTTTTGAACGATGGACAGTTTAATTCCTCCAAGTTTGTGATGCGTCTACTCGTAATATTTTGCAGTAAAACAGCCTTTTCATGTCCTCGTGTGTATATTAGTCCAGCAGTCCGGACCACGTCACGAAGATTTGCGTGAAGGAAATTCATTGGAACATCTCCTTCGAACCATTCGATACTATGATGTTTACAGCTGAGCCTGTTATTTTGTCGTTGAGATGGACTAGTGAGATCGGCAAATGCATAAGGTGAAGAAATAATCCAATGAGCTATACAGTAGCGATCTAGAGTAACTACAGCTACTTCTTTAGGTATTAAACGACCAGAATCATCGCGAAATCCTTGAATATCTATCACGTAATCCACCATGTTTTTATTACTTTATATATCAGGATAGAATTTACTACTGTGGCGTTCACGTAGAGACTGAAGTTTTCTAATAAGATATTTGTTCTATAAGTATGGGAATAAGCCCACACTTAAATTGTGCACTGAAATCAGCTTTAATTTGTCTAGACGAGTCTATTTCTAAAGCATTATCATACTCTGCATATACTAGACAATTAATTGTGTTAACAAGCGCCTCTTCGAAGCGTACCTCAATTCTGAGACTCCCATGTTTTTACGAGATTCCAGTGAGAATAACAATTAGCAGAAAGGTCTGGTGTAAGATCAAAGGCAAATAAACAATTTCCGATTGGATATTGTTCCCCATCAATATTATTTCCCTCATTTAGAAAATGAATACCACTTCCAGTAAATAATGTGTTATACGCCTCAACATACAGTTTTTTAGTGTTGAAGGATGACTGTAGAGGTTTCGAGGGTATTTGAGTACCATCAACATGAAGTGATAGATGATTGATTTTATAATTTTGAAAATTAAAGGGGTTTTTGTTTCCATTGTCATTATATGCAGTATTGTCCACAGATCCGATTATTATTCTTTTTGGTAATTGACCAAGGATAACATTGTCAAGAGTTTCAGCGTGAACGCCAGAGTGTATTGACATAGCTTTCACTTCGACACGTGTAATAGGGTATTTTGCAGTGCCTTGAGATAGAGCTTTAGCATGTGCAAGGAGAATGCCAGGATTGATTTTTGCTCTGCGTACAATTAGTGATGCCTCCTCAATGTGTACAAGCCAGATACTTGTAGTGTCCATATGACATAAAGTATCTTTTGAACGAACGAGCCGAACCCGTAACTCTACACCATTGATGAGGAATTTATCTTGATTGAAAGCATCACAGTGTAGATGCCCAATGTAGATCAGTAGATTTATCAGCACTGAAATATTTCTGTCGAGTTTTTAAACCCTCATTAGCATCAAAATCATCCATCCTTCCAGCAGTATCATTATACCACAGAGAATATGTAAGATGGCTGTCTTTGGAAGCTGGACCATAGTTGAGTAAAGTCTCAATGTATGATCGATATCCGTAAGAATTACTAGGAGGTGATACTACTTTTTGATTGAAATAGACATCCACCTGATTGAACAGCGAATGCAAAAGATTGTTTACAGGGCCTACTTTGTCCACTGCTGCGGTATTAGCGGCTACTCTGGTAGGAGTTACAAGTTTCACTCGAAGACTAAGCATAGTGTGTGCTAGATCGATATATTCATCACCATGGCCAGGAACAAAAAACTCTATGGGTGCATCATCAGTGAGAGAAGAAACGGGTTTATAATGAACCCATTGAGAACTTTCGTTAATATCGTTAATTGCGCGATTCCTTGACTTTGTGTGTTTATTTGTAGACTTTGTTGTTTTTCTTTTATTTTTTGTAGACTTTTTCCTTCTCACCGAAGCTCTTTTTTTTGCTTGAAGTTTTTTTTGGACTTTTTCAACGTATTTCGACCTACGACGTGAAGCGTACCACGATTAGAAATGGACCGAACCTTTTGTTTCTTCCTACTATGTTTATAGCCCGAGCCATTCATGATATTCTCCATTTTATCCATAGCACAACGTTTCAAATTGACGCCTGATTCTTGAAAACGATTCTTGACAGAATTTTTGAGAAGTATCTTATTATCCAAATCATTCATAACATGCAATCCGGCTCTAAGAGCTTCTGTTCCTATTACGCGGGCTCCACTAGTCAATAAAGGGTGGACACGACGAAATAATTCCCCGAGAAAGCTACCGATACTATGCCGCTTCTCATAAGGAGCTCCAACGTATATTTGTGGAATTCCCCTTCCGCCCACTTGTGAAGAGTAATAATCTACGTAATGACTCATTGTTTTTTTTGATATCTAGTCAATACGTTTAAAGCGAAGTGTAGCCGTCAGCGTACCAAACTCAAATTGTATTGGAAAACCAAGGTGGTCTCTTATATCAATTTCAATTGTAGGAAAACCCGTGTTAAGAACTGGTATGTAGTTGGGTGATAAAAAATGGCTAACTTATATTGTGCCAAAACTGTAACCCTTTGAGTCTATGAGAACTACGCGTAAAAGTGATGTTTTTACATCGCCTATAACCCGTGGTTCACAAATATTACAGTAAACAAATAATTTATCCGGAAGAGCACACGCGAGACTAGGCGGATGTCTAGCAATATATTCATTATTTTGAATTGGAAGTGAATTATCTGGTGCAAAACCAAGAATCCGTGATAATTCATCACTAAGTACCAAAAAATGTTGATCAGACGCCAAACATAATTTTTCACACTGTTTTTGTATGCGAACGTAGCTGCTTTTGAATTTGTCATGTTTAAATTCAATGTGTTGAGCTAATTCTGGAAGTCTGGTTAGATTATTTATAAGAGTCTCAATACCGGTATAAAGACCCGGTTTAAAAAAATTCACAAGGGGCTTTTTCCATCCAAGATAATGCCTTTTTTCATTTTTCACAAATTTTTCCACGTCAGTATGATCTATTATGTTTTCTGTACTATACGTTGTATCTTCATCATTCAGCTTATCTCCTCTAATACTGATGGATACATTATATTTGTGGAGAAGGTCTACCTTTCTCAATAGATTTTCTATTTTTACGATCGCCATCATATATTGGGTATTCAAGACGTACAGTTCCAGCGTTCATTAGGACGATACGATTTTCAAATGAATCATCGTGTCTCACATGAAGAAACGTACGAGGAATTTGTATTTCTGTGAGTGCTACTACCCACTGTCCTTGTAAACGGATATCATTTGGCAATTGTGTAATAAAATTAAAAGTGGTATTCACGGGAAAATATTTCATACTAATATTGCTTGGTAAAGTAAGGTAAAACTGATCGACATTCATTTTCATAAGCTTTTTAAATTTGAGGCTGGAATCCACGAACTAATTCATCAGGATAGCCCACCCACTTGACAAGAAATTGTTTTTTGTTTGCCTTGCCTTCAATCTGTAATATTTTTTCAATTTGAAATTCTTCCTGCTCAATATTTTTATTTTTACACCAGTCAATTCTTGTTCATAAAAAATGCCTTCTATTTCTTCCCCTGCTAAATCTGTCAACTCATACATTTAGGGTGCTTGATTTTTTCTTGTAATAATTCGTCTTATAATAAATAATTCATTACTCCAGCCAGACTCATAACCGTTCTCAAAGACGCCTTTCTCACGACTGATTCTGACGAGATCGTCTACACTGTATTTAAGGCTTCCTTTTGGCTCTTTTTTTTCTTTTGCAGAAGCGGCGTTGAATATTTTCTCTAGCTTCTGCTGCATTTGATAAATTAACTTCAGAAGGTGTCATTCTAATACTGGAATGACGAGCATTATTGTATGCACTCACAAGTTGTTGTAAAGCATCAATATAGCGTCGCGTGTTTTTATGCGTAAGATACCTCCACATACGCTCCTTGAGTGTTCGATTGAAACGCTCTACTACAGCTGCTTTAACATTGGGATACCGCGTTACAGAAAGGTACTCGATGATAACTACTTTCCAAAATACGCTCAAAAGCATTTTTCACCTCCATTGCAATTTTATTTCGAAGAGGTTCGACCCAGACAAATTTACTTGAAACATCAATCACTACTAAAATATAGGGGCGATTATTGTTATAAGTGGACAGACTTTGCATGTCGATTAAGTCACACTCGCAAACTTCATCAATATTGGAAACCGTATAATGAGCTCTCTGAAATTTTCGTCGAATAGGACGGTGTAGAGTAAATGCATCCTGAGATTTCAAACCATTTCAGCACTTGTGTGCGTGATACGCTTCCACGTGCAGCATGAGTTATTTTTTCGGCACCGCTGTATGAAGCTGTCTGTTATAAGAGATTCTTGATTCAAGAGTGATCGGTTATTTATATCTCGTTGTATTTGCTTAGTAGGCTTCCAATATTCTTGATTTATCACAAGTTCTCGCGGAGTACCGATCTCTTGAGGAATACCGGCAAAGTGACTTCTACCAGGAGGGTTGACGCTTTTTCTAAACCTTAATGCATCATTAACGAGATCTGTAATATTTGAAATTTCAATACGTCTACCATCAATAATCACTGAACCATACTTATCCCATTTAATTATGTTGGTAAAGTCAGGCTTTGTTATATGATTGAGTAATAAGGTACTTTCAGAACGAAAAGATTTAGGTACATTAGCTATAATAGCTTTTAAGGACAAAAACTCATTTGAATCATTATCTGTATTTTCCATTAGATTCAATTTCTCTGCAGGAAGTTTTCTATTTTCATCAATAAAGAAGATAAATTTTTCGAACATCTGACTGTAATCTCTCCATTTTCCACGTTCATCCTGCGGAGAAGGCGAGAATAAGATTCGACTAATTTCAGAATCCAATCTACCAAGATTATTCCCAGGTGTTTGTGTAGTTGTACCAGGCGTCGATGGTATAATTAGTGAATTATTATCACTATGTAAAGATGCATGATTTATCGTTTGCATTTGTTGATTGATTTTGTTCATCTGTTCACTAGGAATAAGTATCATTTTCCTTGCATGCTCCATATTATTAAACGTTCTACGATGAGGAATTGAATAAATTGGAAAGCAATCCGCCAACAATTGGGCCAAGTAAGAGAGACAAAAATCCACCTTTTTGAACGATGAATTTTTTCTTGCTTTTCCAAGAGCCACGAGATTCGACTAGTTTACGTAATGTCTTTCTGCGTTTTTTCCACTTTTGTCTTCGATGATCTTTAGGAGGAACATTTCCCAAAAGAGTATTTAAAGCACACTCACAAATACATTTAGTGAGTTTTACATTAGATGTTTTTAGTATTTCTTGTCTTTGATCCGGACTTAAATGGCACAGGGCATACAAAGTTATGGCAGGTTTTCTTACCAAAAGCCTTGCAACCTTTCGGCATCATAACAAATGAGTAACTGGTACTTGACAAGCATTGTGTGCACCCTTTATACCCTTTATGGGTATGTAAACGTATTGATGAGGATCATCGGGAAATATACTTGTGCGATATCGACAATTGTCTGGAGTTGATTGTTTCAAGTCCAGAAAGAAATAGCCATGTGGTTGAGATGTGGCATCTTGATAGGCCTCCTGTATGAAACGTGGGTCTTCAGGACAAATCTGACACGCGAGATATTGAATTTGAGCCCTATCTCGAGGATTTTTAAAAGCGACTATATAGTTCGCATTCAGAGAAATATCTCTTTGACCATGTCCCTGATGGACAAGATTTTGAGATATAAAAATTACACTGAGGTTTTTATGATGACTTCCTTTAGTATAAAGATCTATAACTGTGTTATTGGAAGACTCTCTCATTAAATCATCGAGAATGATAAGTTTGGGCCTCGGATCAGTAGAATAATCAGAAGACTGCGGTAATCCCTCGCAAAATTCTATCTCTTTTCCATATTCCTTATAAGCCGTCTGCCACTCTGAATAATAGAAAATTATACGATCGATTTTTGTATCGCACATCCCATTGAGATTTCGAAGAAAATTTTTCACGAAAAAAGTTTTACCACAACCTGTTGGACCACACATCAGTGACGTGAACGGATGCTTCCAACGCGTGTCCATATTGAAAAATGATGCATCATTGATAAAACCTTGTAATTTATACATAATAATAATTATGTACTCGATTAAAAAATATCTTAGTTGGTGTAGGAACCCCTGATTTTAAATTTGAATTGAAATTTTTTTTTGTTTTTGTATGTAGATCTATTTGAAAAAACTCATTATTCTCATCTTGATTAGTTAATTTGTTCTAATGTCAGGGCTGCGAGCTGATACCCCTGACCCAACGCGTCGACTATCAGCTTATCTTTCGACGTCCCGCGCGTCTTCCACACGTCTAGAAAAAAGCTTAAAAAGGCGTGCTCCTTCAGCCCCGCCGCACCGCCGCACAGTGGACCTTTTTTGAAATTCTGTCTCAAAATCGTAGAACTTTGGATCGGAATAACCTAGAGGGATATATATTTCTTCAAATTGAAGAAAAAACTTTTCCGAATATAGAAAAATTATAAAGAAAGTCAAACAAAAAAATTGTGACCTTGAAAATCTGTGTTGAAGATGGAATTTTTGGCAAAAAAAAATCGTTTATTGAATACCAAAAAAGCTTAGTTTTCACATTTTATGTGCTATACATGTTTTTATATAGATTTTTTGCATGCAAAATGGCGGAGCCAATATGGCAGACTAAAATTGTAAAACGAAACCGATATGACTGAAATTTGCAACAAGGTGGTTTTTCAGGTCGCTGATTACAAATCCAAGGTCCAAATTTGAAAATTCAAAATGGCGAATCCAATATGGCGGACCAAAATTGTAAAAGGAAACCGATGTGACTAAAATTTGCTACAAGAGGGGTTTTCGGGTCGCTTATTTCAAATCCGGGGTCAAAATCAAGAAATTCAGAATGGTGGATCCAATATGGCGGACCAAAATTGTAAAAGGAAACCCATGTGACTAAAATTTGGTACAAGGGGATTTTTTGGGTCTCTGACTTCAAATACGGGGTCAAAAATAGAAAAATTCAAAATGGCAGATCCAATATGGCGGACCAAAATTGTAAAAGGAAACCGATTTGACTAAAATTTGCTACAAGGGGGTTTTTCGGGTCGCTGATTTCAAATCTAGGGTCAAAATTGAAAAATTCAAAATGGTGGACCAAAAGTATGCAAAAAAACAGATTTGACCACTTTTTTGAATTCTGAAATTTTTACTTTGAATTTCAAATCAGCCATCTACAAACCCTCCGATAGGCTATTTAAGGTCAAATAAATTTTGATCTACAACTTTGGTCCGCCATATTGGATCCGGCATTCTGAATTTTTTAATTTTGACCCCGGATTTGAAATCAGCGACCCGAAAAACCCCCTTGTAGCAAATTTTAGTCAAATCGGTTTTCTTTTACAATTTTGGTCCGCCATATCGGATCCGCCATTTTAAAATTTCAAATTTTGACCTTGGATTTGTAATCAGCGACCTGAAAAACCACCTTGTAGCAAATTTCAGTCAAATCGGTTCCGTTTTACAATTTTAGTCTGCCATATTAGCTCCGCCATTTTGGATTTTGTCTTACAACGATTTACATGTCAGATTCGGATTAGGCATGCAAAAATCTATATAGAAACATGTATAGCACACAAAATTTAAAATCTAAGCCTTTTTGGTATTTAATAAACGATTTTTTTTGCCAAAAATTCCATCTTCGACACAGATTTTCAAGGTCAACATTTTTTCGTTTGACTTCCTCTATAATTTTTCTATATTCTGAAAGGTTTTTTCTTTGATTAAAAAAAAATATCCCTCTAGGTCATTCCGATCCAAAGTTCTACGATTTTGAGACAGAATTTCAAAAAAGGTCCACTGTGCGCCGTCGTTGTCGCCCTACCCCGCCGCAAGAAATTAATTTTCAGCTATATTAGGGTTGATTGAAATAAGTAGAGACAGACAAATGAAATTATACTATTCGCAATATAAGGTAAATGTCCCAGTAATCGTGACGGTCCCAATAATCGTGAAACTTGGTTATAGTTTGAATATGTTGTTACAAAAATGTGTTAAAAGTAACATTTAATGATAACACTCACTTATTTTTAGGATTTTATAATAGCAAATAGAAATTACATTCATTCAAATGAAATAAAAAGCAAGAAAATTGGCATCACGATTACTGGGACGTTTACCTTAATTGTTTTATTTTTTTAGCAGTTGTAAATGATAAATCATGGTCTTAATAATAACTTTAAGAAAAAAAATGTATTCTTTTAAGATAATAATCATAGATACACTCAAGTTTTGGTATGATATTCAACGAAGAATTATAAATATTTATAAGTTTACAATAATTTCCTCTTTGAAAACAAATTATGGAATAGGAGAGAAATCCTGGAATGTGTATGGCTGGGCCCCGATATTGAGGTAGTCCATATATTCCCCATCATCCATAATTTTTTCAGGCGAGAAACCAAAGTCCACTGGATACGTTGTTTCGTCCAATACTCGATCACTACCGCAGAAGCTTGTATTGCCGGATGATTCAAAGAGCCATTCTGAAATCATAAAAATAAATGTTTTAATTACTTGTGCACAAAAATACCTTCATAAAATAAAACTAAAAAGAAAAAAAGTACGTACGCATTTATTTAGATAGATAAACGTTTATTTTTCAACCTGCTGGCCTTCAAAAATTGACTTGCTTACACTTCCATTTTCATATAATTTTCTTAAAACTAACTCTTAAAGACTAACATCCATCCATTCCTTATCTCTAAGTCGCACGCTTTTATCGCCTTGCCTTCCTCGCTTCGCCTCTCCTCGCACGCATGTCCCTACTTTTTCGCATTGCCTCGCTTGCCAACCTCTGTTTTCGCTCTAATACCTACTACTTATCTACTATTTACAATATTTACATGTTACTCATATCTACTTTCTCTCCTATTTACAATCTTTCCGTCTCCATTCCTCTTCCTCCTTCCTTCTCTTCATCTCCATCTTACCCAACACTCCCTTCACCCATGCTACTGCCCTTTTTTCCCCCTTTTCATGCAACAGTGCCTCCATGCTTGTCTCACTTCTTTCTACCTCCACGCACTCCTCCAACCAGTGCTCCACTCTTGCATCCCCCTTTCCACACAGTTCACATATCCTCTTCTCCCGAGGGAGCCAGAACCTATTGAAACCCTCCATACACCCACACCTCATCCTCGCTATAAGTTCCTGACTTCCTTTCTCTCCTTTCACACATAAATATTGCGCTCTTGTCCTTGGCATAATCCACAAATAGTTCCCGTTAAACCTTGACTCTCTTATTCTCTCTTCCCTCTCTGTCTTCTCTCTCTCCATGCCATTTTGCTTAACCAAGTCATAAACCTTCCTTCCTTCCTCGTGCATCCTTCTCACTTCATCCATCTGCAGTCCATTCATTCTAAAATACCTTTCCCTCTCAGCCTCCATCTTCCCACTTCCTCTTCTGTTCTCCTTCTCCCACCAACACTCCCTAACCAGCCTACTTCCCCCCTCTTCCAAAAATTTCTCCTCATATTTACACGCCCTGCTCCCTGCTAGAATCCCTACACTCGTTCTCCCCGTCTCCCTCCTGACAATATACTTAGGCGTGTTCCTTGCCAACCCCAGGGTCCACTTTACATACCTCTCCTGCGTTCTATTTACCTCTTCACTTTCCTTCCACTCCCACACCTCCACTCCATACAATAGCACACTCATCACTAGCGAATCAAACAGCTTCATTCCCCGTCCATAATCATCTGCAAATAGCTTCTTTCCCAACCCCCACACCTGCCTCATCACCACATTTGCTCTCCTCACTCTCTCTTTTATGTGACCATCCACTCCCCCATTCCTCCGAAACACGAAGCCCAAGTACACAAACTCTTTCACCCCCTGCACCTCCTTTCCCTTCCACCTCCACTCTCCTCCCTTATCCCTTCCCCCTCCTTTTCTGAACACCATAACCTTGGAATTTTCCGCATTCAACTCTAACCCCTTCAAGATGTTTTCTTACACAGAAATGTAGGAATGAGAGATTTATTTTTTTTTATATTTACAAAAAACAGAATTTAGGGGACTATTTATCTAATGAGTTTCTACATAACCAGATGGAAGAGAATTATGATTATCAATTAATCTCCTTTTTGTGTACACTGGTCGGCAGATTTTATGCTCATTCTTTGTAACTACATCGTGATATGCGGTTCTGCGAATTGCTCTATAATTTAACATAATTGGGGCAGCCTTATTAACTACGAGATCACAGATGGATTCAAAGTTTATGAGCTGGGAGTTTTTGCAGTTCAGGGTAATCCCTTTAACTTTACAGACATAGTTCTCCTGACCATTTAGTGAGCGTACTCTGAATGCATAGAATTTAGGACCACCTGAAACGAAGGTTTCAATAAAACTCCCATGACCATAAACTTCAAGCTCATCTGTCAATTCGCCTAATAAACAGCCTGTATCTGGGTAGTACTCGTTTGGCTTATTATGACTGGCGAAAATTATGGAATCAGTATCAAAGTAGAGTACACGGTGATCTAATTTTGTCAAGTAACTATGCAATTTTAAGCGTGCTTGCGCGGTCGTGTATGCGGCTATTACTACATTTGTAATATGGGAAGGGACTATGGCTGCATATTTTCCGGATCGAGCTGAATACCTTAAAAATCAAAAATCTTTTGGATATACGCCTTTTTCTGCTCATCAGTAGTGCATTCAGAAGGATATCCACTGGCCTCATGCTTAAGTTTGAAAAATCTGTTCATGTACTCTACAAATAGACCACCTGTTTTTGTGACGGGATTATATTGTGTTACCTCATACTGCCAGATTTCAAAAATGCTAGTTATCTTATAGCCATCTTCGACCGCCGCTTTGAATTCGTCGGAGACCCATGTTCCTTCTATTTCCCCCTCAGCGGTGTTATTTATATGTGGACAGTATTGTTGTAATTGTAACTTACAGCAAGTGTAACACAAGGGAAACATGAGTTTTCCATGCATACGAACAGGAAGGACTGGTAAATACTTATCCGTAGGCGGTAATACTCGACATTTAACTAAACCCTCGACATTACTTAAATTATTATCAAAACCAGTTAATGTCTTGCAGTCATCGCCAATATACACTTTGTGATGACCAATAGGAAATTTACCATATTTTGATATATATGGGTGAAGCGAACAAACCGTACGTCCTCCATAAAAAGCATCTCAAGGGTTTAAAGCACCGTGCCTTAAAAGAGGATGGTCTTTCAAAAATTCTATTAATTCAGGGTCTTGAGCTTTTGGCCTATCAAAATCGCACTCCCACATCACAATGACTTCGTAGCCGGTGCCGCGAAGTCTTTGAGTTTACCCACGTGTTCATACGAAGCGATCATTCATACTTTCTGAATTTTCCCCTACACCTAGTTTTTTTTCGATTCGAGTTATTACAACGAGGACAACTATACCAATAACAGCCATGAAACTGATGAACAGTTTTATTGCCAAGGCCATCCTGATGATAACCGTCAACTATAACCCCCATTCGGTAGAACGCCTATTAAATCAGGTTTCAAATCATTTTTTCGAAATACAACGGAACAAGCTGAAGCTATAGTGCAGCTTTCAATAAAGGGATCAACATCCGCGACTTCAATAAATAACGACCGAAAAGCTAGACAAGCCTTACGCAGAATGTCAACATCATTAATGCAATAACTTCCAATTTCATTTTTAAAATTAAAAATGTAATTAGATTTAATTCATTCTTCGTACCACTTTAAAAAACTTTTACGACTGTATTAAGACATTGTGTCAGGAGAGTAATACTGTACATCAGGTAATTTACTTATATAAGGTTTATTTTGTGGTGTATTAAATAGGTGAGGAAAAGTACCTTTTTTTGCTTCGTCTAAACCAAAGACAGCCGGCATAGCATTTAAGGGCATATGCAGATAGTTTATACTGTCGACAAATCGCGTTTTATTGACAGTCATTAATATTACACTGGTACCATTCAAAATAAGTTTCGGGGGGTCATTAGTTCCTTGCTTTTTAATTAAATAACTAAGGATAAATTGAGCATCGAAACCCTTTGGATTGTGTGCAATACATACAGTCTCGTCAAAATGTTTTGAATCGCGAATGGCAAACTCCGTAAACTGAGCTACAGGGTCTATATCAAAGATGTACTGGTGCACACCACACCATTTGCACCTTACATCTGGATTCAGATCATTCATACATTCATCACATACCTGCTGTGCAACGCACAGATTAGGTTTGTGAATGCTTGTCGATTCGTCTCCTACGACTTTCTCACACTGTTGTGTTTCGAAATCGTAAAAGATATAAGCTACTTTTTTCTTCTTCAATACATTGTCTTTAGTTTTTTACGGTTCAAGAGGTGGCATAAAGCAAAAGTGATTACTAGGGCAGAGTTTCTTGCATGTATTACATTCTGATAAACCACATATATGCGTAGCCCCTTTTTTGATTTTTTCAGAATTGATAAGGTGAGAGCACCCGCCACAAATTTTCAACACTGAACAGATACTTTTTCCGACACAAAATGAATCAGGAAGTGTGTGCTTTCTGAAACATTCTTGTCCATAAAAGTATCTGAGACAGTCTCCACATTTAATATTATTATTTTGATTATCAGCCTTACAGGATGGTTAGCTGTAACATGCGTCACATTGCATCGAACATCTGTGATCCGTTTTGCGATTGTATGTCTTGTTACAGGGTACGCGAAATTTTTTTGCTGCTCCTGCACCAACTACATTTAAAATTACACTATAGTGGTTTTCAGGGTGCCCTTCGTATAATAAATAAATGCTTCGTTTAACTACATCCCCTGCGCTTGTGATTACAGAGGTACCATCGTAAAAAGCTTTTTCTTTTCCCTTTCCAAAATTTTCAAAATTATACACCACTATTGCTATTTGTCGCCTTGCTAAATAATTTTGATAGGCGATCAGCTGGGGTAACCCACATCCACTCTCTGGTATTATTACCCCAGCGTTTCGCGTGAGTTCTTCGGCTGCTTTAATTTGAACTCTGCCCGATCTTTTGCACATACTTTCCCACATTTTTTTTAAATTTATATTATTTCTATCTGACTGAGGATCAGCATTTGCGATGGCTACAACTATAGCTTGTGGTAGACATGTATTCGATGAATTTTGAATTTCATAGACCGATCGTTTTTTAAATCCTTTCGTTAATTTTTTTCTACCCATACCGGCTGGTACACGTATCCTGGTAATTTCTACCACAAAAGTATCATCTGTGTTGAAACTTATGGCACTTTGTACAACGGACTCTACAAGCTTCCATAAGTCTTCAAAATGAAGATCCTTTAAAGGTAGAAATGCTTTCCAGGCTATGCCCATATTAAATCCATCTGACCAAAACAGTAACCCCACAAGATCACTCTCTTCACACCAAGAACTGATCTACTCATAAATGTCCAAAAAAAGCTGCTTCTAAACAATTAACAGGATTATTTTCACCAGGAGATGTAATTTTAAAAGTTAATTTCCTTCCAGTTATACCGAATTTTGTAATGAATTGCTCACTTTCATTTATTTTAATAATAATGGGGGGCTCATTATTAATTCTCTCATTCCTACCTATTGGCTGTGCATCCTGCATATCCGGTGTAGAAGGCCTGACAGCCTCCGTAGCCCAGGATGGACCAGCAACTGCTTCAGCTACGATGACAGGTTGAACTCTCCCTGATTCACCGTTAACTATATCCAGTTGCAGCGTATCAATAACCCTCGATGGACCTGCGATGATGTTTCCACTTGGTGTTGAACCGCCACCTCGTTGGATCGTGTTCTGAGATACTAGAAAAAGAAAATTAAAATTTTTAAAATCATATTTTCATCTCCACGAAAGTTTAGAAAAAAGTTACATAAAATTTATATTACCTTTTTGTTTCCTAGTCTCTTTTTGCCTCTCTTCCTCCTTTTTTTATTTTCTATTTCCTCCTTTTTTTTCTTCTCTCCATTTACCTCCTTTCATTTTTTCTTCTCAGCTTCTTCCTCCTCTCCTTCCTTTTTTTTCTTCTCCTCTTCATCACATCTTTTGACTCTCCACTCATCCTGTTTCTCCTTCTGTCTCCTCAAGCGCTCTTCCTTTGCAGAGTCTTGAAAGACATTTTGGTTTTTTAGAGCCAATGCTTCTTTGGCATCATTCTCTCTTGATTTCTCAAACTTATTTCTATAAGCTGCCCTTTATTTCGCTCTCTTTTCCTCCATTTTCATTTGCTTATCTTTTGCCTGAGAAGCTTTTCTCAGCTTCTCAACAGCTTTTCTCAGGCTCTCATCTTCCTGTTTCTTCTTTCGTAGGTCCTCTGCATTTTGGGACAGTCGTATAAAATCTGCATCATCTTCCTCCATAATAATCTTAGATATATTTTTTAATTTTTTAATTATGGAATCCTGTGAAGTAGGATCTCGATTCTGCCTCTTTCTTGAGTTTTCTTGAGCCTTTGCTAGATTATTTTCTATCCGGATTCAAATACTGTTATAATAACAGACATCAGCATCCATCTGAGCCCTAGTTTTTGCTGCTTGGAGCCGTTCTGCAATGAACGAACAAAAATTTAACATATATACATTTTTTCATTCTTGCTTACAAACATATTATAATTAAAAACATCAAAAATATGCGTGATACTTTACGTACCTACAGCCAAATGTAGCTCATTAATTTTTAAATCCGTTTTCCTTTGCAACTCCCCATATCTCCTAAGAGTCATAAGGACAGGCACATCGTCTCCTTTCACAATTGCATGACGTGCAACCCCGGCAAGACATCCCCATTCGTCACACTGGTCTACATAACCTAGTATTCCAGCTAGCATTTTAGCTCGGTCATCTTCTTGCCGATGTACACGAGCAATCTCGTCTATTTGCTTATTGTGATACATCTTATTTAGAATTGACGAACTGAAGTTAATCTTTATATAAAACTTTTACTGATTTTAATACACACTTTTTTATATCACTCCACGATTGCACAAAACTTGAAAACTTTTATGTTTCAATATTATTCAGCGAGAAGCACACAGTGATGACAGTTTGATGTTGCACGAGATAATAAATGGAATTAATTTTCCATATAAAAGTTTCACTGATTTAAATACACACTTTCTTAATATCACATCACAGTTGCACAAAACTTAGAAACTTTCATGCTTCAATATTATTCGACGAAAAGTACACGGTGATAACAGTCTGATGTTGCACGAGAGAGCAAACTGGCTAGACTGACTTCATGTCTAGGAAATGCAGATATTTTGGGGAAAGATTCTGAGGAAATGATCTAGTTGTCACTCACTACCCGATTTTCTATCTTAATCTTTTGGACCATCCTGTTTATCCTAGTACTTACTATCAACGCAATCCCTCCTGACACACCTCCCCATAAAACGGATACGAACATGCATATGCTGTATCACCCAAACTGTCTATCCTATTTTTCAAAATACAATATGTATACTCTCTGTAAATTTTATTATACATTTTCAATTAAATGATTTTTTTAGAATAATAATTATTCTGAATTTCATTATCTGAATTCAAAGGTACCATTCCCCATACTCTTATTAATATTCTCATACTACTATATTTTCATTTTCATCTTTACTATTATTTTTTTAACCAATCATGATTGAATAGGGCGTACATCTTGTCTAGACTTGTATAAAACGTGCTCAAACCTGCATAGAGCGTGTTTATGCATGTTTGACTCCCACTCTTGAAGCTACTGTACCCCTCTTCTACATAAAAACTCTGGGTGATCAGCCAAGAGCTATGCAGTGTCTCTGAGACTTTAGAGAAGAACATACAATGTCACAAACTATGCTTGATGTTCAAAAAGTTACTGAAAATTCTTCATCTACTGTTACCACTGTGCCTAAAAAAAGAGTTCATATGACTGAAGTGGAGCTGTCGCGCAAGTCAAACATACATCTGGTTTTGACTACAATCTATGCACTCAATAAATCATGCAGTAAAAACGTGATTGTTGGACTTGAATTGCAATCAGACGGCTGTTTTCAACCTATTATAAAAATTCTGTCCAATAAGTTACAAGGAATCACTTTTGGAGAAGCAATTTTAAAAAGAATAACATTCAACTAAACAGTTTAATTCATCCTGAAGAAAAAGTTGAGAAGAATATGTGTATATACTTAGACATTTTCTTGTACAATAAATACCATTGAGCTTATATCTGTACGTTTTCTTTCTTCATCCTTTCCTCTTATTAGGTAGTACACTCAGTTTTCAGATGGACTGTTTCAGGGTTATCTTTATCTCTGCCGATTTGACAATATTTCGACAACAGATGCTTCGATGCCCACTCCTGTGTGAAATCAGCCCTAACCATGCCCAGAGAGTATAATCTCGCAAAAAAGATTTGAACAGCCTGGTTGATCAGCATTAAGATGCATAATGTATAATTTTCATTGAAACACACTCTCCACCGTTAGAAAATAAGTAAAATTTAGGAAAAATTAAAAATGATTTGAATAATGAATTATAAAATATAGTTAAACTGAAAAATATCTAAATTCTATCAAAACATTTATTTCAAACAAAAAAATGCAGCCCTTTTTGATCAATTTTTGTAAAATGATTTGTAAGTATAACAAAGTACACAATCTTCTGATCAAAATTAATTTCGAGTTAATGAAAAAATTATTAAAATAATAATTAAAAAATATATAGACTGTGAAAAATTCACACAGTAGTCTCAATGAAAATGAATAGCGTGTTCTACTGCGAACGGATTGAGCGTGATGTCTCTTTTTAAGTCGGCGAACCAAGCGCATGTAATTGGCACTAAAAAACACAGAAAAAACCAGGTCTGATACTGTTTACAGTTTTAGTCAGTTTCCACCGTTTTGTATTCCTCGCTGCTCCTGCCTGAAAACATCGGTATATCTCCTTCTCTTTCTAACCACGTGCGACTGCGCATGCGCCACAATTTTGTTCTTAGTATGGAATGTTGACCTCGCACCCTAACACCAGTGTTCTACTGCGAGGTCCAACATTATATACTCGGTCCACGCACGTCGCTTGAAAAGAGAGATGTTACGCTCAATTCGGAAGCAGTAGAACACGCTAATTTTCCGCGGCTACCATGAAAAATTAATTTCGAGACTCACTTTTGAGTTATATCTGGTCTAGTAGAGATAAGTGGGGTCTAATCTTACCGATACAAACGCGGTCTAGCTGGTATGAGATGTTGGTTAGGGTGGGGGTAGTTGGCCCATAGTGGTGCCAAGCCGGGACTAAACTCGCCGAGACGAATGTCGTCTAGCTGATAACGAGATGTAGGTTAGGGTGGGGGTAGTCGCCCCATAGTAGTGCCTTACTACTGGTGACCGTTCGGGAATACTACTAACTGCGTGCTGTTGGCGTGTCGTGGGTGTGGTGAGCCCACACTTGAGAAGCTTACTTTCAAAAGGGCATATATCTACTTTTCAAAATTTTTTGTTTTGTTTGCGTGAGTCATATCTTTAGGATAAGTCCTATCAACCTATGTATCAGTTTCCTCGAAAAAAATTTCCATCCAATATTAAAAGTGAGTTAAACATTTGCTTTGCCACCAAAAAAGAATGCATTCAGTCTCTGGATAATGAGATAATAAGGTAATGAGGTAACGAGATAATGAGCGTGCAAACTTCTGGTAATTTGGTACGTGGCCTATTACCAAAACAATATAGAAACCCAGAAAACCCAATTCTTGTATAAATGCTGTAAAACGTTTTTCTCGATTTCCCAACAAATACCACAAGTGGATATATGCCCTTTTGAAAGTAAGCTCCTCACTTGTAGTTATTTACTACAAGAAACTATCCACCTAGAAACACTATCCGAATCGGGTAGTGTCACGCCTACCCCGAAAGGGAAATGGCTTAATGGTATATATATTATGGTTTATTATATTATATTATATTATATTATATTATATTATATT
>CAKNXH010063854.1:32065-49183 GCA_932178445.1 Andricus quercusramuli
CATTATATTATATTATATTATATTATATTATATTATATTATATTATATTATATTATATTATATTATATTATATTATTACATCACATTACATTACATTACATTACATTACCTTACATTACCTTACCTTACCTTACATTACATTACATTACATTACCTTACATTACATTACATTACATTACATTACATTACCTTACATTACATTACCTTACCTTACATTACATGACATTACATGACATGACATGACATGACATGACATGACATGACATTACATGACATTACATGACATTAAATGACATTACATGACATAACATGACATTACATGACATTACATGACATTACATGACATTACATGACATGACATGGCATTACATGACATTACATGACATTACATGACATTACATGACATTACATGACATTACATGACATTACGTTACGTTACGTTACATTGCATTACATTACATTACGTTACGTTACGTTACGTTACGTTACGTTACGTTACGTTACGTTACGTTACGTTACGTTACGTTACGTTACGTTACGTTACGTTACGTTACGGTACGTTACGTTACATTACATTACATTACATCACGTTACATTACATCACATCACATCGCATCGCATCACATCACATCGCATCGCATCACATCCCATCACATCACATCACATCACATTATATTACATTATATTATATTATATTATATTTCTGGCGTAACAATGGCTTTATGATGAGAAGTTGTAGGCCTTGGAAACTACGATCATGGTTCTTTAAAGCGATCAATCCCGACCTAAATGGTACTTGTACGTCATCAACTTCGGCCCCTTCTGTCGTAGAAGGTAAGCAAGAGCGGGAAAACGCGACATAACATCGGGCAACACTGTTTCTTGGAGTCAGGTATTTAGCCAAGCATGACCTTAGCGGCCAACGGGATAGTTGGACATGAGGTTTCACCTCTGGATACTTTTTTAGAGCTACCAATTTTTGCAGAATGTTATAAGGGACAGTGTTGACGGACCAGATGAAGTGATCCCAGAAGAACAGTCTTTTGCATTCAGTTCGCGATGGAGTGAGCCTGACGATGTCAAGCTGAAATCTTCTTGAGTTGGCTAAGGAATGAAGCTTTCACACATCCAAGATAGCCTATTATGAGAACTACTAGATGGACTTTGTAGCCTTAGTACAGCCTGCTCAGCTCGAAAATTAGTGCTTGATATTTCGCCCGTTTTTCTTCCTCCTTTGCCGTGATATTACCATCGGCTGGTGCCGAATATTCAATCATGTGAATGATCTTGGTCTTCAGATCTTAGAGGACAATATCAGGCTTCATAGCACTGATATGTGGAGTGGTGGAGAATTAGAAATTCCAGTAGATCTTACACTGATCATTCTCCACAATGGACTCGAGTTTCCCCTAGGCGTATGGCAAGACGGGCAATAGATTAAAACCATAGAAGTGCCTCAGATGGTGATAAAGGGTGTCCCAGTACACAAAAAACATTTTTGTATTTTTGAATTCTAACAAAAAAAAATTGCGTCGAAAATAATTATAAAAATTTTTTTCTAAATATAATAATTACCGAGAAATCAACAATTAAAGATTAACCAATCAAAAGCACGCGTTAGAAGGTCGATAGTCCATGTGCCATCGACAGGAGTGTGTGCATAAACAAGTTCTGTCGGTGTAATTTCTCCTACGCTCGCTTTTCCAGTAGATTGTGACTCTCTGGTGTAACTTCACACGTCAATTTCAACGAGATACGAAAATTGACAAAAATATTTTCCACAATCAACCAAATTCGACAAAATTCTAATGAATTCTGTAAATTCCCTTGAATTTTGTAGAATTTTCGAGAACTCAATGGAATTCTCCTCAATTCAGCAGAATTTTCTTAAAATCAGCGCAATTCTCTCTAACTCTCTAGAATTCTTTGGAATTCAGTGAATATCTCTTGAATTCTGTATCATTCTTTTGAATTCAGTAGAATTCTCTTTGATTATGTGAAATCCTCTTCAATTCAGTCGAATTTTCTCAGGTTGGACAGGATTCTCCTGAAATAAGTGGAATTATCTTGAATTCAAAAAAATTTCCTTAAATTAGCGAAATTCTCTTGAAATCAGCAGCACCTTTCAAGTTCCGCAGAATTCTCTTTTAAAGAATATTTTGGTGAATTCGAAAGAAAACGGGATAATTTGACTACGTTCAAGAGAATTCTGCCGAACCTAGGAGAATTCTACTGAATTTAGGAGAATTAAGCAAAGTTTGAGAGAATTTTACATATTTTAAGAGAATTCTACTAAATTCAGGATGCTGTTGATAACGCGTGCTTCTGATTGGTTAATCTTTGATTGTTAATTACTCGGTAATTATTAACTATACCAACAATTTTTTTGAATTATTTTCGTCGCCATTTTTTCGTTAGAATTCAAAAATACAAAAAAAAATTTTGTGTACTGGGACACCCTGTTTAACACTTTTAGAGGGTAGGCAGGTGGCGACCCCATCGCCGGAGAGCTCCGGCTCTTGCAGTCAGCCCCGTTGCTTTGAGCTAACTCCACAATGCAACGAATTATGCCGTTACGTCACCAGTATCGCGTAGTGCTACCCACAATAGGTCTCTCTCGAGTGGAGGCCATGGTTCAGTTGGGAGTGGCAATAGGACTGAACCGAGACAACGACCAGGCAATCAGGGCCGGCGATTCAGGTGGGTAGTATGGGTAGTACTACCCACTCGGAAAAAATCCCTGTGAGTACTTACCCACTCGTAATTTGCGAACAAAATCTTATATTCCTATCCAACACTGAGCAAGTTCGGCATATATGTTCCAAGTACTCGGAGTACTCCACTTTATACCTTGACAATAGCAAGAAAGTTCTATAGAGTGTTCCGAGTGCAAATGCCGAACTTGCTCACTCACACGCCTACACAAATACAAACAGAACAAAATTGTCAAAATCATTTTCCCGCCCCCCCCCCCCCCGCCACTCTTAACTCCTTACTACCCACTCGGGCTAAAAGTTTGAGGCCGGTCCTGCAGGCAATGGCCTCGGACAAACGCAAAAACTTCGATTTGAATGATCGGACCAGCTCAGGAGGGACATCCTTACCTGTAGGCAAAGAAGCTCACCAGCACGAAGAGGATTCATACAGAGGATATATGACCGTTGGGTCAATATGTACCCGGAATATGCTCATAAGACGCCTCAGTATTTAAGAGAAAATGGCTTTACTATTATTTAAATGGACCCACCATCCATCCCACAGGTACTCAGGACCTGGAACTTCGCTACTGAACTCGGTCGCAAAACGCAGCGAGTGATTAGTAGATTCGTTGGTGCACCAAGAGAACATACTTAATTTTCTAGAATGTTCTCGCCGCACGCTACGTTAATATGGTTTATTTCAAACTATAAAAGTACACATTCATACTAATTTAGTGTAGAGGTACGCTATAAAAAATACGTATAATACCATGCATTTGAAATCTAAACTGTATGCTCTGAGAGTATAACGACACGCGTTTAATGTTCAAACGAGCTAATGCCTTGAACGCCTTACTGTAGTAGTATGGAGTTTTAGAGTGTCGAGTAAGAGACCTGTTATGCGTTTTCAGTACGAACTTTAAACTATTAATGCTCGAAATTCATACCGTCTTAGCACGAATAGGTCAAGCATCAAATTCATGGATTTCTCAAAGATAACATACAAAACCCCTCTGCCTTTAAGCTTACTTGGCAAAACTATTCTCTCTACACCTGCCGTTTCATGGTGCATTCGGTGCTCTGACATTTTCAGGCGTATGATTCTGTTCCGCCTCTCCAGTTCAGTCTTGGACTAAGGCGACCCGCAAAAGCAGTCTCAAGTGCCTTTTTAATTTCACAGTTGAACGGACCCCGTGCTTGCAATATGCCAAGGTACCTGTACGATTCTTCATCAGTCATCGCCTCAATCAGGGCGTGGTCGTCCAGTATCAGTAGAGCATTTATCTCTCCACGGTACAAAGGCAGCTTTTTGCATTTGTCCAAACCCAGAGACATCCTGATGTCATAGGAGAACTGCAGCAAGATGTTAAGTAGGCTGTATAGTTTTGACTCTGAGCTCGCATAAACCTTTTTATCGTCCATGTACAGGAGGTGAGTGAGTTCAGACTCAGCCACTTCCACCTCAATTTTGAACCTCAATATTGATTCCTCGTTTAATGGGCAAGGACCGGGTTTTTCCCATCATCCCACGACTAAAACATTTAATCCTTGTGCACCACGTGTGCATAGCGTGATCCAAAAATTGGATGACGCGCGGACAGATCTTATATGTCTTAAGAACTTCAAGTAATTAATCGTGGGGTATGGAGGGGAACGCCTGTTGGTAGTTAATGTAGGCCATGTGCAAATTGCGTTGGTGGTGTTTCGCATGCAACACAACCACACTGTCAATCGTGACTTGGTCCCTGCAACCACGAGAGCCTCGACAGCAACCTTCCTGTTCTTTGGAGAGGACGTTGTTCCTCTCACAGTATTTATAGACGAAGTCACAAATGATAGTTGTGAGACACTTATAGAGGGTCCAGAGGCAGGTGATTGGTCTGTAACCACTACGACTATCAGTATCTACCTTTTTGGGTATCATATACTTTACGCCCTCCGTTATAAAAGAGGGCAAGTGATCTGGGTTCTGCCAAATGTTTTGAGGGGCCCAAGCAAGGGCGGTGTGCAGAACCTCCAGATATTCGTACCACAAGCTGTGCACCCCATCCACACCCAGCGCTTTCCAGTTCTCAGCCATCTTGAGCATACGAGTCACGTCGGAGGCTGAGATGGATAGACTATTCATCCCTGGCAACCGTGCAACTCTGTCATTTTCTAGGCGGAGCAACTTCGTGTCTAGTTGACTTGACCTATGAGAACCCCAGACGCTCAACCAATATCTGACCATTTCCTCGGCCCTAGCTAGTTCACAATAATTTGGAGTCTTGATTTTGTCATCTGCATGTTCGCGATAGAAACGTTTTTCGTCTGCTACAAAAGTCCTATTGTCATTCCTTCTCGTGATCGCTCTTCTAAATCGTCGCAGTCACGCTCACAGGTCCATGAGTTTCTGTTGAAGATAGTCAATCACTTCGTCCAGGTTCGTAGATGTTCTTGAACTGATGTTATGTGGGCGAACAATCCCTCTACGTGGTGAGTCAGCCTCTGAGACCGATAGTCTTTTTCGAAATTGGTACCACCGTCATAGTTTTGCTCTTTTTTTACTAATCTTGCCTTTAAGTTGAAACTTCCATGGAGGGTCTGACATCTTTTTTGGGACATAGTTGATAGTAGCCTGGCCTCTGAGTTTCATGCTCATCATCCTGGAACACGCGACCGCAGCGCAATATGCAAGAGTCTGCACCTGCAGCAAACTCATATTCTGCTGCAAGAACTGAGGCAAGATCCTTGTTGACTCTAAAGTTTGGCAGACCGTTTCTCATTGATGGTTCCTGATCTGCGAACTCTAGGACGGCATCTCTGAACCACACTATGAGACGCAGGCGTTCCTCATTGAGCACCTCAATGAGTTCAGCAGGAGCAGGGGCAGGCTCCGGTGGCTGCAAGCCTAACGACTGCCGACCATGAGACAGTCGCCTGCTTCATACCCGAGAGGTGCGCTACAGGTGCTGCTAGATGTTGTTGCACCTGTTTTTCGATGTTACTTATTTGGACCTCGGATATAAGGTGGCGTGCTTAATGGACCTTAATTGATTAGCAAGATGTTGTTCAGTCAGTCTATGGGCCAGCTCGGCATATAGACTCATGAAGAGACGATGTTGTTCGCCCCTGACGGGTCCGCCCCGTGCTGTTGCCTGAAAGTGACATCTGATCGAGTCTCCATTCATTTTCGGCGTCCACCTGATTCTCTTTTTGGCCTGCGCATCTTGGAGTTGCTGGCGGAATGCATTCTCAACCTCTGATCTTATCCGGTTGATGGTTTTTCTAGGGAGGAGGTTCCCATCCATAATCTGACGCTTTCGCTGTTCAAGGTCGTCTTGTGTTACTTTTCTCATTTCCGGGAAATTCGCTACAAAGTTTTGGCGAAAGACCATCCCGTCGAGAGAAGTTGTGGTCGCTTCAATCTCGTGTTCAAATTGGCAGCGCATCAAGATGGATTAGAAACTCATCATGATGGGGTAGAAAATTGATGCGCTACCGTGTAATTCCTGTGGAAGTGGTCGGCTGGGTGAACCCAGCCGAAACATCTTCGCAGGTGCAGCTGATGTTCTGCTGCTTACCGCTTTTTGCCGATGTTCTGGCTGGACAGTAGCCTTTCCGGGTATCCCGGTGAGATCTACCTGTCCATCACGTGGCTCTCCATCAACGGCTTGCATGCTGCCACCCCCAGCAGTGGCACCAGGGGCGCCCCGACGATCCTCGGGAAGCGATCACCATCTACATAGATTTGAAAACTTCTCCATGATAAATGGGTTTTTGGTGCTCTTCTTAGTCCCTTTCCTCTTCGTTATCTGCCTGTCTGGTATGAGAAAACCCTGTCAGTAGCAATGCTACAGCGAACATAGCCGTCAAATTAATGAGAGGAGAGCTCAAACCCTCCCGCGAGGATAAAGCGAGAACACCTTCAGTAGGGCACCCGGAATATGCACCCAAGATATGCTCAGAAAACGCCTCAGTATTTAAGAGACAATGCCTTTATTATTTTGTGTTTAAACTTGTTCTCGGGTGAACCCGGTTTTTCATCATAGCCAAGGACTAAGTCCAGTGACTGATGAGATGAGGAGGTTATAAGTTATTATAATACGATGTTTGAAGTCATTTGTGATGATTTTGTAGGTAGAAATTTAGGAGCATGGTGTAGTTTGCATCTAAATGCTTTCTTAGAGATACCATGTATCACTCCATAGGTTGTTAGTCGCTTGCTTCCTGATGGTCTAGGAAGTTTCTTACCATGCAACAGGTGTCTAATAAAACCGCATTCTGAGCTGCTGCCAGTACCTTACTGACTTCACGATGTTGAGTACACCTTGCGTGCACATTGCCTGTAGCCAAAATCACAATCGGATGAATAGATGCATGTTTCATATTCCTCCATATTGTTTTTACTTCATGCCTTAGCTCGCTATACTTATGAATCTTGGTTGTATAGGTTGTCTGCAAATTTCGGTCAAGTGGACAAGCAATTTCGATGATGTAGACCCTTCCACCTTTTTTTTCTAGCGTCACGAAGTCGGGTCGATTGGCTCGGATGTAATGATCCATCTGGATAGTCACATCCCAATATAAGATGTAACCTTCCTTTTCTAAAACGGTCTGTGCGTATATTCTCTTCGAGTCATTACGCGACAACCATCAATAATGTGCTCTATGGATTCGTTGGTATAACCACATAATCGGCACCAGTCAACCACATCCTGATGTAACATGTGTTTGCGATAATTTCTGGTGCTGACAACCCTGTCCTGAATCGTATTGACGATTCCTTCCGTTTACGGATACAGGACGCCCTTTCTCAGCCAAATATTTGATGCCTCACTATCCACTTCATTTTGAAGTAGGATTATTATTAATAGTGTTCCTAATTCCTTCATGGTTTCTGTCCTGATATTCAAGGCCTCCTCTGAGGACAAATTCAAGGACATGTAGTCAAGATCCGCTTCACGGATGGTGTTGTAAAACGTAACACATCTCTTGCTGTTAAAATAGTCTCGCAGCTATATAATTCGTAACTCACACAGTTTGCTGACATCTACAACGCCCCTACCCCCTCTATGTAGTGGTAGAACTACCCTTTCAATCGCCGAATTACTGTGGTGCATTCGGTGCTTCGTCATTTCTACGCGGATGATTCTGTTTAATCGTTCGAGGCCGTTGTTCGACCATTTGATGAGCCCAAATGAGTACGTGAGGACAGGGATGGCATAGGTGTTGATTGCCCTAATCTTGTTTGCTCAGTTTTGAGAAATCTTCAGAATCAATCTAAGTCTTATGGTAAAGGCAGTCGTTAGGCTTTTCCTGACTATCGTATGCTGAATACCCTTAGATTCGAGAATACCCATTTATTTATATGACTTGCCCTCAGCCATTGCTTCGATGTCATTCTCGAAATCGTTCTCTAGATCTGCGGTGCCTAATTCTCCTCTGGTTAAATGTACTGTTCTGCATTTATCTAGTCTCAACTCCATGTGGATATCATTGGAAAACTGCTTCGTGACATCGATCACTTGCTGCAGATTCTGGTCCGAACTAGCGTATAGCTTCAGATAATCCATGTATAGAAGATGGGTCCAACGCTAAACAGAACCACAATGCACTGTAGGAGTCTCCTTGAAATATACCCGTCGTAATGCGTATTGATCTAGTTATTCTTGATTGTCCATGATCAAAATACTTGATTCTTGTACCCCAAAGCATCATCTCACGACTTAGGAAGTCAATGATGCGTAGGCAAATTTTATGGATTTTCAAGACTTCAAGCAAATAGTAATGTGGTACGGAAGGAAACGCTTGCTTGTAGTCAATGTATGCCATTAGTAAGTTCCTTTGATGTTTACGAGCTTGCGTCAACAGCATATATGGTGACTAGATCTTTACTGTCTCACGAGTTTTTACAACATCCTTTTTGTTCTTCTATAAGGATGTCATTCTCGTCGCAGTTAAAATATACCTTATCTGCTATGTTAGCTGTAGGACATTTATATATTGTTAGAAGACAGGATATCGGTCGAAATTCATATGGATTTTGAGCGTCTGGATTTTTAGGCAACATATACGCGGTGCCCTCGAGCATAAAGCCTGGCATCAGGTCTGAGTGTTCAATGATCTTCTGAAAACACCTTGCCAACGCAGGATGCACAGTAGTCAGGTACTTGTACCAGAAGTTGTGAACCATGTCCGGACCTGGAGCTTTCCAGTTACTTGCTCTTTTCAAAACTGCTGAAACATCTAAAGCTGTGATGTTAGTCAACACCATTTCAGGGCTATTGTTAGCTCTTGCCTTCTCTAGTTGGAAGCACGCAGCGTCCAATTTGCTTCTGTTTGTTTCTCTCCAAACACCTGACCAATAGTCAGTCATGTCTTGTAGTTGAGGGACTTTGGCGTCTTGCTGGTTATTTTGCTTCACACTCAGTTTACGATAAAATATTCTTTCATCTGCCTGAAAGGTTCGATTTTGTTGCCTTCTTGCAGTACTTTTCTTGTATCAGCGCATTCTAGCAGTGATAACATCAAGTCTCTGCCGTTGGGAGTCTATAATCGCATCCAATATTGTTGGTGTTAATGTCTCAATGTACCGAGGGTGGATGATTTTAGCAACATGGTGTATCAGTTTCCTGGTTCTATTTCCTTTTTTATATTGAGTCAGTCGACCTAATTTGCACCTTACTTTGCTGACATCCATATCCAACCTGATCTTCCAAGGTGGATCTCGCTCCCTTCTTGGGGCAAAGACTGCATTTATAGGCCTAGTTCTGCGGCCCAACGTTCTAATGGTTGCCACAGCTGCACAGTATACAAGAGTTTGCACCTCTAACGCAGTTTGTGTTGCGTTCAAATGTATTGGTAAAACCTTGCTGTTCAGGTGTTCTATTAGTGCACGCAGATCATTTGTGATGTTCATCTTGGGCAGTGAATGCCTTTGTGTTGCTTCTACATGTCTGAACTCTAGTAAAGCATGATCAGAATTCCTTTCAAGGTGCTGTAGTTCTTTCGGGACTTCACTGTTCAGATCATCGTTTATAATGTCCGGATGTGGTTCGAGTGGATCCGGTGCTTGATGTCCATTACACCTAACACATATGCCTTCAGCTTCTATCAAGTCTTCATTGTCCACATCTTCCAAGGGAAGTTCATCCATAAGAATTTGATGTTCTACTTCCATTTCTATGGCAGCTATTTCAACAGACGAAAAAAATCTGTTTACGGATATTGAGCGTTTTTGATCTGCTAGATTCTGCTAATTTATTCTTGTGTTTAGTTCTGGGTACCTACGTAACAAGAGTCGATTGTGTTCTCTCCTTACACTCTGCCCACTTTTATTTGCCAAAAAAAGCGCATTATATCTCTGTTCCTATGGTATGTCCATTTCAATCGCCTTCTTGGTTGTTCAACCTCTGCTTCTGGCTGTCTGGTTGTATTAGGCCATCTACCTCTGGAGGATGTTGAGGAAAAACATAAATTGCCGTTGCTTGTTTGTGTGACGCAGCTTCCTCTAACTGATGTTCATTGCCGCCGTTTTTCAAGCCAAATCAACCTGTTCTTTAATCTCCATTGCACTTTTCGTGAACAAAAGTCTGTCTACAATACAATTATTAATGCATTTTTTTTTCTTAATGACCGTAAGACTTTCGGGTATATTGAGTGGGTGCGGAAATTTTGATTTGGCAAAACCAAATTTTGTTTTACAACAAAATAAACAATATCTTTAACCTAACTTTTCAGATGTACCTTTTTTTAAGATCTGCGAATGGACTAAAAAAGCGCTTGAGTCAGTGTAATTACTATCTAGAAATAGTTTTCAGTGAGTAAGAATAAGAAGAAAATTTTTTATCATGTTTCAGACACATTAATAAACAAAAGCCATTTTTTGTGATTTGCAATGATAAGTTGTCTGAAATTCACAATTTTTACATAGAATATGCGAGTAATATATGGCTAATTGTAATTATTGAAAAATATCTGCTGTTTCGCAATTATTTAAACAGTTTTTATAAAGAACTATACAGTTTTCATGTGTCAAAATGAATAGGCTCTATTTTTTTGCAGAATCGACAAAAAATGTCTTGCCAATGACTCCTTGCTGTCATTCTTTTCAAATCAACAACAAATTGTGATTATTTAAACAATATTCATAAACAAATTCACATTTTTAAGATTATTCCAGGAATAGGGCAAATATTTCGCGGAACCCACTAGAAAATTTTATTCGAATTGATAAAAAATATTAATTTTTCAAACAATTTTCATAGATAATTGCACATTTTGACCATTTTTTCAAAAATAGGCTCCATTTTCTTTGCGAAATCAACTGAAAGTGTATTTCAGATGACTCTCTGCCTCGCTCTTTGCCATAATACTTTGCCAACGGATAAGAAAAGTTGATTATTCAAACCATTTTTATACACAAATGTACATTTTGGTCACTTTCGCAGGAATGGGCTCATTTTTTCGTGGAATCAACAATAAATGTCTTCCCAATTATTCCTTCTTGTCACATTTTCCTAATTAGGCAAAACTGTTGACTATTTAAACAATATTTATAAGCAAATTCAAACTGTTCGTATGTCATTGTGAATAGGCTCAATTTTTGTACAGAATCAACGAAGAATGTCTCATCAATGACTGGATTAGGACATACTCAGCTCATGGTGTAAGTAATGTGGCCCCCAAATGTACGTAGCAGTTCTGTAACGCTGTTACAGAACCATGTTCTGTGATTGTTCTGCCACAATTCTGGAACAGCGTTATATACAAAAAAAAATGTTTTTAGAACAATTTAGGAACAGGGTTACAGGGTCACCATATTCTGTAATAGTGCCGTAACATATATGTAACTGTGTTACGATGTAAATTTGTTCTGTGATCATTCTGAAACAATTCTGGAACAGCGTTATATCTCAAAAAATATGTTTAGAACAATTTAGGAACCGGGTTAGTGGTTACAGAGTAACCATGTTCTGTTATAGTGCCGTAACACATATGCAACAGTGTTACGATGTTATTTTGTTTTGCGATCGTCCTGTCACAATTCTAGAACAGCGTTATAAGTCGAAAAATATTTTTAGAACAGTTTAGAAACAAAGTTACAGAGTAACCATGTTCTGTCATAGTGCTGTAACACATATGTAACAGTGTTACGATGTAAATTTGTTCTGTAATCGATCCGTAACAATTCCATGGCGGCGTTACGACGATTTTGCACTTATTATAACAATTTCGTAACAGTGTTAGAAGGGTATGTGACAAAAAAATGTTTTTTGTATTATTGCTGCACTTAGTTTATATTTTTAAATAACACAAATTTTACGCACTCGCTGGGGACTCGAACCCTACTTGAACTACCTAACCCATATGTACCTAGCCGATGCCTTAGCCAATTGCGCTATGGAACCGCTTGAACGTTCGTGACAAAATCTTGGCCATGCTTTTTTGCTGAAAAAGCCAGTCATCTCAGGAATATATTCATTATTTTTATATTTTAGACATATTATGAGAAGATGGGTTTAAAAAATTGTAAGATGCAAAGGGTATAGTCGGGTAAGCATGTAAAAAGTGCCCCCAAAGGGAATCAAATGTTGAGTCCGTCATTTGAAAGCATACAATCAAAAAAATATTTCCCCAAAATTTCAAACCGTTAGCAGTATTTCTTTCAGTCATTCTCAACGTGCATGAAATATCTTGATTAGGAGTTATTCGACGCGTAATTCAATAAGCTTTTTAACGGGGTTTTAAAACAATTTTCTCACTCGTTAAAACCACGTTTCAAAGTCAGCAGTGATTATTAGTAGTACTTCCGCTGATCGTACCGACAATTTCCGACGGTAGTCTACTATTTAGCTTATGGTTAATATTTTTCGAAAATGATCAGACCAGCAGAAATTTTGAGCAGTTTATTTACGGAAACAAAATATGTAATTGTGATAAATGAGGACAGTGCCGACGATTAAATTTTTATCTTAATCATATAAATAAATTAAGCTTCCAACGAATTCCAAAAATGATGGAGTACCAGGAATAATCATTGTATTTTTTCCCGCCAACATTTTTTTGAAAAAATCATGCACGTTGAGAATGATTGAAAGAAGTTCGGTGAATTTTTTCAGATTTTTTCTAACGATAGAAACAGACAATTTTGTTTCAATGGACGCCGCCCCCCCCCCCCCCCTAACTCATCCAATATGGCGGCTAACGGTTTCAAATTTTGGAAAAAATTTTTTTGATTGAATGCTTTCAAATGGCTGACTCAACATTCGATTCCCTATGGGGGCATTTTTTGCATGCTCACCCGGCTATACCCTTTAAAAATGAAATGTTGTAGAATGAAAAATTTTTTCTCGGTTGGCCCGACCGTGGCCAATTCTAGTATAAGATCGTTACAGAACAGTGTGCTCTTCATGTTTCATTCCCGGAACACGTGTGACATTCTAGTGACATAACAGTTCCATCACTCTGTTCTGTATTAGTTACATCACAGAATTCCAGAACTGTTACGGATCCTTACAGTAACAGCGTTACAAATCATTGTGACCTTTATGTTCCGTTCCTGGAACACGTATGACATTCTAGTGACCTAACAGTTCTATCACTCTGTTCTATATTGGTCACATTACAGAATTCCAGAATTGTTACGTATCCTTACAGTAACAGCGTTACAGGACAATACGACCTTTATGTTCTGTAATTGTTATTTTACACAATTGTAACAATGTTATGTATAAATGGTCCCTCATTGTTATGTAACATTTACAGAACTTGAAAAAAAAGTACATCCAAAAATTTAGGATTGAAATATTTCTTATCTCCACAAAAAGTGCTTTTGGCTACACTGTGCGTCATCCATTCTTGTGTATCTCTGGCTTCTTATGTCTCTTCGGATTAATGTCTCATTCATAGATTCTAACCGTTCTTTCGGCGGTCTACCTCTGGGCATTCTGACATTTACTTTACCTTTATACACTTGCTTGGTCAGTCGTTCATATTTTATTCTTTCAAGATGTCCGAACCACCTTAGCTGATTTCTTTCCCATATGTCAACTAGTGTCTCTCCTGTACCACATTCTTTGAGGATTGTCTCGTTTCGTACTTTGTCCATCAGTGTTTTCCCGCATATTATGCGCAGAGGTTTCATGCCGATCGCGTTGATTTTACTCCTGTCCTTTTCTTGACAGGTCCATGTCTCACTACAGTATAGTACAGTTGGTACGAATATGGAATTATGTATGGCCATTTTAGCTTTTTTTTATATGTTTTTATTTGTGAGGCTGGACCCTGCTCTGCCGATAACCTGCTTACCCTTATTTATGCGCATTAATACAAAGAAGAACGTTTAAAAATTGATTGTGTGCAAAATAAAAATATATTTTTAAAAACATAAAATTAAAAAAAGTTAAAACATAACATTGAAACAGAAGGTACAAGTTCAATGAAAAACACGTAAGAACTAATTATTAACAAAATAAAATGTATTAAATCAAAACCCAGAAAGATATTTTTCAACCAATTAGTTTAATTTTTAACTAAAAAAGATAAATTTACAATAAAGATGGAATAGTTTAATTTCCAGCTAAAAAATTAATTTTGAACGAAAAAAAAACGAATTTTTCACGAATAGTTAAAATTTCAAACAAAATGATGAATGAATCGTCAACTGGAATATTTTTATTTTCAGTTAAAAGATAATTTTTTAACAAACAACAACGATTTAGTAACAAAGTATACATTTTCAACCAAAGTTAGAATTTTCAAACAAATATTCAACTTTTTAAACTGAAAATATCAATTTTCAACATAAAATAGAATTGGTGATTTTTTAGTTAAAAAATTCATTTCAATGAAAAAAAACGAATTTTCACAAAAACAGTTCAATCTTCCACTAATAAACTGTTTGTTAACAAAATAATAAAATTTCAAACGAATAAAACAAATTTTCAACAAAATAGTTCAATTTTTAATCATAAGAGAATAATCATTTTTCAGAATTTGAAGAGGTGCGGGAAAATATGGCGACTCGATCAAGCACCATCTCGCGAACTTCAGTGCCTGTTTTCTAAAGTAATGAACAGTTCGACGGACAACATTTATTTATTTTGCATAATTTTCTACATTTATATGCATTAATTGTTAGTATAAAAAGTTGCATAAACCCGAAGTTTAACAATTCATCCATTCACTTTGCACTTTATTCGGGAAACGAGAGAATAAATATGACGTTAAACCTGATTGTATAAAGGTATGTTTGAAAGAGCATATACTGTGGATATTATGATGTTTGTAAGTGGATCCTATAGTGACCTAAGAGTAAACGAAGGGTTTTTGGTCTTCGCTTACTGGGAGTTTAAAAGGTTTCTATGAGGTTTCTATGTGCGTCTAATGTATATCTGAAATGTTTCTAAATTGATCTGATTCGGGGTGTACTGGGGTTTCACAAGGATCTTATAAGGTTTGTAAGGGGTTTTTATATAGAACCTAAGAGGAGATGAAGGGTTTTTGTCATCGCTTATTGGGAGGTTAAAAGGTTTCTATGAGGTTTCTGTATGCCTTAGCCAATTACGCTATCGAACCGCTTGAACGTTCGTTACAAAATCTCGGTCATGCTTTTTTCCAGAATGACCCAGGGTCCTCTCAGGAATTACTTCTTGATTTTAGACATATTATGAAAAGGTGGGTTAAGAAATGGTAAGGTTCCTGGAACACGTGTAACATTCTATTGACATAACAGTCCATTTAAGATCCCCTTAGATCCTCTTAAGACGGCAGTTATATACTGAGTAACTTTTCCAGTAAACGCAGTTTCTTAAATTACCGTTAGATCCACTTAGAGAAATTCCGTACAAAATAATGTACACTGTTAAAAATAATATTACATTTAAAAGACCCATGTGTATTAAAATTAATATATCAATCATATGAAATCGCCATTAAGAGCGTGTATATTAAATTTCATATACATTCATGTTAATCACTTACAAGAAAAATCAGATAATTCCATTTTACACAAATTCAAAATAAGTTCAACATGAATTTTCGACTCTAAATAATAAAACATGATACCTTCCTTTAGTTAATCAAAAATATGACTGGATTTTAAGTCGAAAAGATCAGTTAAGCAAACAAATAACAGACCTACACTGGCGAACCGGCCGAACGCAAACATTACGCTACAGCGTAATGGTAAAGTAATGGTAAAGTAATATGGCATTATAATTAATAAAAGAAACAAAATTAATATGTGAACTGTTGCAATTATAATAAAACGTTGAAATTTAGGTTGAATGGTCATGCCGTGATTGCAACAAGTTGCTTTTGCAGCGTTAAAAAATAAAAAAACAAAGTGGCTGTCATTCAAGTCTTGCCCCTGCAGACTGGCAACCCACTTGAGGCCGAGTTAGCGGGTTGCCAATATGCAGGGGCCCGACTGCAATGACGGTCACTATGTTTTTTTATTTTTTAACGCTGCCCCTTCATTAAATGCCATACAGATCCATACAGAATTTCTGTATGTGTCTGTATGTCCCTGTTGGTTTCTGATGGTAGTGGCATACAGGAAAATTTTGCCACTTGGAAAATCTGTATGGATCTATATGGTAATCCCTATGATGTAATCGGTATGGAATTCCAAACAGAATGTTTGCTGGTTTCTGTATGGATTTCCAAGAAAAGTCCCTAACGCTGTATGTATCTACATGCAATTTCCAAACATGAATTGGCAGACGTTCACATAATGTAATCTGTATGGAAGTCCAAGCAAAACGTTTTCTGGTTTCTGTATGGATTTCCAAACAAGATTTTTCAAAAAGCGCGCTAAGTCCCTCCGGCTGTATGGATCTGTATGGAGATTCCAAGGATGTAATCTGTATGGAATTCCAAATAAAATTTGTTCTAGTATCTGTATGGTTTTCGAAACAGGATGTTTTAAAAAGCGCGCCAAGTTCCTCCGGCTGTATGGATCTGTATGGAGATTCCAAGGATGTAATCTGTATGGAATGTAATCTGTATGTGAAAATAAATTTAAAAAAAAAATGTTGTGAAAACAAACGTTTGAAAAAAATGTTGTGAGAAAAAATTTTTGAAAAAAATAATTGTGGAAAATTTTTCGAAAAAAAATTTTTTGACAACAAATTTTTGAAAAAAAATTTGTGACAAAAACATTTTGAAAAAAAATATTGGTGAAAAAAAAATTTTCAAAAAAAAATGTTTGAAAAAAGGTTGTTAAAAAAAATGTTTGAAAAAAAATTTTACTGAAAAAAAATGTATGAAAAAAAATTTTCGAAAAAAAAATTTGGTGGAGAAAACTTTTTGAAAAAAAATTTTGTGAAAAAAAATGTTTGAAAAAAATGTTGAAACAAAAAAATTTGTTGGAAAAAAAATTATTAAAAAGATGTTCGCGTTTATTCTCTTTTGCTCCGGGGGGGGGGGGGGG
>CAKNXH010063855.1:0-49729 GCA_932178445.1 Andricus quercusramuli
CATTAAAAACACTTCTAACTGCCGTAGTACAACTAGACTCCCTAATTACCGGATGATGAGTTAAGTAGACTGCTTGTGTCGGATTGAATTCACGTGACGGGCTTGATATTCGTGACATGTGGCCTAAACTTTCGTACTCGTCCATAAACCTTTTATATTGACAAAAAAGTTCTGGAGAGTCGTTAAGCCGTTTCAAAAGTGCTGACAAGGCCTTTTCAGCTATTTTTCGAGACGAACCGATATTAATTGGGGGTCCGGATTTGAATGGATATCGAACAACATATTGGCCTTCGGCAGTTCTGGCATGCGTTAACTTAAAATGCAATTCGCATTCCTCTTCGGATTTAGTTAAACGCGAGACGGAAGGTACTTCTTCGAGGTTCCAAAATCGTTCCAAGGAAGAGTGTAAATCACTGCTCGAAACACAGTGATGCACCAATGCCGAACGCGATTCTGAAGATTGAAAATCAGGGCGAATATTATCATTCTTTCCCGAAAGAATCCAGCCGAATGCTGTCTTTTGAGCAACGGGCTCATCAAAGCTACCTTTTCTAAGTCCATCGAGTAGCACTGAACCATAGAGGTCAGCACCGATGATAACATGAATAGGCTGCGAACCTGTAACATCGTCATCAGCGAGGTCGAGATTTTGCAAATGTGCTTTTGATAAAATATCATTACTAACCGCAGGTACATAATTCGTAAGATTATCCAAAATCAACGCATTTGTAGAAAATATCGGACCTTGACCCAATCGCGAACGAATTTTTATTGGAGCCATAAGGCGTGTGCTACCAGTTGAAACACTTCCCAAACCAAGAAGCTCAATTTCGTCTAATCGTCTTGGACGAACTTGCAAAGCGCTAACCAATTCTTTGGTTACAAATGACCAAGTTGACCCTTGATCTAAAAAAGCACGAACCTGGACCGAACGTCCAGAGCTAGAAGAAACAACTACTTTAGCTGTTGCAAGTAAAACTTTAGTTGGTTTTATCGGATTCGATGCCGCATGATGTGACTGGACAACTGGAGTTGCGCTCGTTGACGATGTAGGCGTATTTACATTTAAAGAATTCGCACTTGAGGTAGAATCCTCTTTTTTCTCTATCTCATTTTGTTTAAAATGTAATAATGTATGGTGTCTCAATTGACACTGAACGCAGGAGTACGAGCTTTTACAATCAGTCACACAATGTCCAGCTGTAAAACAATTTAAACAAAGCTTTTTCGATTTCACAAATTGAAATCGTTCTTTCACAGATTTTCTCTTAAATTCTGGACACGAGAACAATTTATGCGCCGCCGTACAGAGTGGGCAACTGGATTTATTTGAAACAACATGAGATCTTACAATATCAGATTTAGACTTTATTTCATCTTCTTTTTGAATCGCTTCTAATGCTCGAATTCGTGTATCCAAAAATGTTAAAAACTTTGAAAAATGCGGATATTCTGTTGAATTACCTAATTGCAATTCCCAAGCTAAGCGCGTTTTGTTATCCAGCTTCTGAGAAAAATGAAACACTAATATGTCACTAACACCATCCGACTCAGTGTCTTCTGGCGGAGCAGCAGTTTGCGACTTGATACGACCTAAGTTTTCTAATGCTGCGACCTTTTCCAGTACATGATTTCGCATCGCTTTTAATGCGCTGACGGAATCGGTTTTCATAGCGGGAATTGAAAAAAGCGATTTCAATTCTGCATTAATAAGAGCACGAGGATTTTCATACCTTCTTTTCAACTGATCCCATGCTGATTCAAAATTATTTTCAGTTAACGGTATGTTTTTAACTAGAGAAAGGGCTTCTCCATCAACCGACGACTTTAAAAAATGTAATCTTTGAAGGTTATCCAAAGCGGAATTCTTAACGATAAGCGAAATAAAATAATAGCGAAATGTTGCCCGGTCTGTTGGCTTACCTGAAAATTTCGGAAGCGTAATCTTTGGTAACGAAGTCATCTTTTGTTGTAGAGTGCCGACAGCATTTACAGTATTTCCTTGAAAACACTCTGAGGTTGTTTGTGGACGATTTTCTTCCTCCAGTATTTGTAATTTGGTCATCACTACGTCATTAATCTCCAGAAACATCTCCTCCGCAGCTTCAAATTCTTCTTTTATGAAATATTCATGTTCTTCGTTGGCAAATTTTAAATGGTAAATTTGCGTCTGTGTTACTATACATAACTGCCATACTTGTGAGGCAATTTGCAAACGATTCTGCAGCATCTTTGAATTGAGGTTTTCAACATCAAGGCGTTTCTTCAAGGAATCATAATGTCGAGTCAAAGTTTTAAAATTATTCCTTTGTTGCCAAATAAGACCTTCAAGTTGTAAACCTGGGTCTTGCGTTTCCTTTGAATGGTCATTAGACATTGTAAACAATGCTTTTTCCACTAGTCAATCACCAAACCAATCTTTGATAAATAACACCGACTTTAAAATTCACAGTGCAAAAAACAAATAAAGTCTTAGACTCAACCAATATTTCAAAAGTATAACATAACAGTTGCACTCAGCGATTGCGTAACCCTGCGTCATACTCGAACTACGCAGCACCAAACGACCAACCGCTTTTCCAAGTTCCACTAATGATTCTTATGTTCAGAAATCATCATCAGCTCACTATCAACTCAGAAATGCCGACAGATCCTGGCAGGATCGCCAAATGTTTAAATGTTTCAATTACGAATTTTAATGAATTCTGTAAAAGAGACAAATCCAGGATCAAACAATGCTGATGAGCATTCTGCTCGGCACAATAATAAAACACAGATAGATTAACAACTTTATATTCAACCACTCTAGGTACAATCGAGCTTTAATTTGCTCCGAATGAACAAAGCAAAATGCGAAAACGTTTCGCGACAACGGAATGCTCAATAAGCATACGAAAGGACACCACTTTCTTCCAAGAAAGCCGAACTAACTCTCCGCTCTCCCTACTTACGCACACACACCCCACACGGTAGCGCCTCTCGAGCCCCCTTAAAGTACTAACTCTTGCGCGCGAAATAAGTTTAAATTTAAAAAAGTATTAAAACCTTAACACATTTAGAACAAAAATAAAAAAATAAAAAATCTTTCCTTGAACACAATAAAAATCTTGAAAAGAAAAAATCACCCTCTTTCAATTAAAAAAAACTGCATACCTTCCAACTCAATAAAAACCTTAAAAATATGAAATGTACTGCCAATTTAACAAAAATTGAAAACTAAAATTCCCTTATTTCAAAAAAAAAAAAAAAAAAAATTGATTAGCATTTCGAACTCGAAAGTTCATTGCCTCACTACCCGATATCGGGTAGTGTTTCTAGGTGGATAAACACTACCAGTGTGGGTCCACCACACCCACGACGGGTCAACAACACGCAGTATTCCCCGAACGGTCACCCATCCAAGTACTAACCGCGCCCAACACTGCTTAACTTCAGTGATCTAACGGGAACTGGTGTTTTCAGCGTGGTATCGCCGTTGACTTATTTCAAGCATTGTAAAAATGTTAAAAATACAATACTTCCAATTCGTCCACTTGAAAAAATCTAAAACCAAAAAAGTTCCTTTTGCAACTGGGGGAAAACTATATAACAACATTTATTTATTTTAATTTTGGTCGTGTCAAGTTGATAATTTTAAATTGTTATTTAACGTTACATTAAAAATTGTAACGTTCAATGTTCAAATGTTTCACTCTGGAATTTTTACCATTCAAGGCTTCCTCTTTTAAACAAGTTAGTTTCAAATTGTTTAGTTTTGAATATTTCATTTATAATTGCTAATTTTGAAAATTTTGTAATTAAAAAATGTCTAACTGAATATTGTAAAATAATTATTGTACCATTTTTAACACTTAACTACAGTTCAGTTTTAAAAATAAATAATTAATTTATATTTACAGTTGATCAACTTAAAACTTTTTCATACAAAATTTTTAATTTTAAATGCTTTTAATTTTTTATCCTTGAAGTATTCAAAACTGAATTTTTAAATTCTTTCAATTAGGAACTTATGTTTAAAAATGAAGACATAAAATGGAAGAATTGTAAAGTAACAGATTTTAGAATTAAGCGTCGTAAACTGAATGATGTAGTAATTGAAACAGTTAACAACTGAACACAAAATTGAAAAAAAGTTGAAATCGCACTTATTTTTAATTGAATTATATCATGTGCGATGGTATTTGTAATATTTCAAATGATTCCATAGATTGTTCTTTTAAAAATTTGTAAAATTCTCTTTAAAAAAATAAATTCACTGCCATTTCTCGGGTTTTCCCGGTCTCAAAAAATGCCTGATCATTCATAAAAAAATTATTAATAAAAAGAGGAAGCCTATTTTTCTTCCAGGCTCAAGAGGGTTGCAGCCCAATATGTCAAAGGTATTTTTCGTTAAAAATTTAATTTTTTCTGTAGTAATTAAAATTTTCCTGAAAGCATGTACCATTAAGAAATTTCTTGTCCTTCCATAAAGTTAAATTAGAGCAAGTGAAAAATTTGTCGGGGCAAAGTTAGAGAATTTTGAAAATGATGTTTGGGACTAGTAATTATTTTAGTTAGTAATTTATTTGCCTTGTATTTTTATTTCACTTCTTACAGTTGCTTCATCCTGACGACTGTAATTGTAGGGAAGAATTTTATTATTTGATTGCAAATTCAACCATTTTTATTAAAAAGTCATACTTTTTATTTGAAATATCTACTATTACATTATTCGTTGAGAATTCGTATTTTCTGGTAGAAAATTCATCCTTGGGTTGAAAATGCCGTTTTTTGGTTGAAAAATAATTTTTAAACAAAAAACGAAACTATTTTTGGCTGAAAATTGATATTTTTTTAATTGCAAATTCAATCACTTGGGTAAAACTTGAACCACTTTGTTAAAAATTAATTTGTTTGAGGGTTGATCTTTTTGACTGAAAATTTAAATATTTTGCTGAAAATTCTTTTTTTCATTTAAAATTAATTTGTTAGCCTAGAAATGTAACTTTTCCATTTTTTTTTTTTTTGCTGAAATTTAATCTTTTTTTTTTCTTTCAAAAATTGGTCTTTATTGGTAGAAAACTAATTCTGTTGGTGGAAATTTTCTCTCTTTCAATTAAAACTGCAATTTTTGGTTAAAAATGAACTTTTTTGTTGAAAAGTAATATTTTCTGATTAAAAATGCTGTCTTTTGGCTTGAATGTTCAACAATTTCTTTGAAATTTTTTCCTGTCTTGGCTGAAAAACCTTTATTTGTTGAAAATTCGTCTGTTTGATTAGAAACTTCGTCTCTTTGATAGAAAATTAATAATTTCGGATTTAAAATTCAACTGTTTTGTAGAAAATTTGTTTTTTTGTTTGTTTGTTTGTCAAAAGTTGACCTACTTTATTAAACATTCATTCTTTGGTTGCAGAATGGCAGATTCATCATTTTAGATGAAAATTCCTCTCTTCGGTTCAAAATTCAGCTATTTAGTTCAAATCAATTTTACTGAAAATAATCATTTTTAGTTGAAAATTAAATCATGCGTTTGTAAATTGGTGTATTTTGTTGAAAATTTGTCATTTTCTGGTAGAAATTTAATGTTCTTTATTGGAAATTCGTCGTTTTGGCTAAGAATTCATGTTTTTAGGTTAAAAGTTATTCCTAGGCACTATTCGACTTTTTCTAACCGTACCTCCATTATTCCTAAATTCTTATATTTTATTTCAATTATGAATATGTGATGAAAAAAAATATTAATACGAAAAGTCTCTCCGTGCAGGAACATGAGCGCCACCCAAAATCTTATTGGAAAAAAGAGGGCCGCATCCACGTCCAACACCTCATCTCTTATCACAGTCAGTTTCTTGACAAAAAAATAATATACATCAATGTATTTGGGTCTTGTTCGTACACTACAATTCAAAATTCCAATTTTATTTTTATTATAATTTTATTATGCATATTATTTTTGGCCCGTGATGTGTTCTACATACATGTCTCTTGACCACTTAATGGTATCAGATGATAAGTTTTACGATTAGTCCCGCGTATCGTTTACTAACCCTTACGTGTTTCAGGAAGAGTAGGTTTCTTTGATCACACAATTCAAGGAAAGGGAGTCATCGTGCCTCAGATGGTATCGTGCTTGTCTCATGTTCCAACACTGCAACCTTGGCAGCCACGATGGCGCGGGTTCGATTCCCGAAGCAGGAAGCGACGCTGGATGTGTTTCTGGAAAGCTTCGCTTCTGTCCCTTGGTACACTACCCCACAGACACCCTACAGTTGATAATTAACGCTATAGTACAGTCGCTAATAACCCTGGCAGTCGATGCGACTATAAACATTCAAATAATAAAAAAACAATTCAAGGAAACCAGCAACGCATGCATATAAGTATACTGTTTATCCCTTTTCCGAAAGTCATTGGTTCGCATTTAACAAGCTGATGGTCTCTGATATCATCAAGCGCAACAGGACCGTTCTCGAAAGGGACGGCAACATCTATAGCTGTAATTTTTCTCGTTTACAGAAACAGTTTTGTTGAGATTTACAGTTATTCAGCACATGGAGGAAGGTTTCGTTAAAATACCCACACTTGCGACATCGCTTATCTATGTCTTACTTGCATCTAGAAGCTCCATTTAAAGGAAGAACGTCCAGTCTTGCTGAGTGTGTAAAGCGCCAGTCAGCAAACCTTAACAAGCTTCCATGCAGCAAGTGGTTTGACAAGTGATTGCCAGCTGATACTTTGGACAGCTTGTCCTGGTCCTTCCTGCTCATCAATGAGTCTAGGCAGTGCTCCTGCAATAACATTCGAAGGCGACAAATGATCTGCGATCTCGCATAGGGTGGTAATATTGTTTGACGACCCCCTCTATCCTGCATTCAACCGTAATCTCCTGTCTCTTCACACCACCTCCATTTAAATTTTAGACTTCCCCTTTGTCTCTGTGCTGCAATCCGAGTCTGCAATCGCCAGAAAGCGGTTGACGTTAAAATTCTGTTTTAAACCAACACAACGCTTACACTCCTACTATTAAACTGGACAATTTCAAATAGTCGAGAGTACACTATGAAACTAATAAAAAGTATACTCAAACACACCTGTATTATATGAATTTATCTTATTGAAGAATAGCACACGCTATGCCAAATAAAATGTACAGGCTTTTAGAGAAATTGTCAAAAATTGATCGCTCGCAAGTTTGAGCGCGCCTAGGGCGCGCGACTGTTGGATCTCGCGCTTCGCGCTCGATTATGTATTCACCTCGCGCTACGCGCTCGGGCGTATTTACATCGCGCTTTACGCTCAATTCCTCTAGATCTTTGAACTTCGTGTTCGACTTCGATGAAAAGAAAAAGTTTATTTCCAAATATTAGAAAATTATCAAAACCTCTACATATGAAGTGATTCTTAAATTTGTTTTTATTTTAGACTGGAAAGGAAATTTATTTACTCAAGGTTCTATCGACCTTAAGGAACACATTCTCATCCAGATACTCGCGCTTCGCGCTCGATATTTGATTTCAAATTCATTTGAACCTTGCGTTCCACGCTCGGTTCTGTGCACCGTATAATAGAAACAAAAAAGTTTGAGCGCACTTACGGCGCGCGATTTGGGCGTCGCGCTTCGCGATTTGTATTTGATTTCAAATCAAGAATAATTATATAAATTAGGCGACAAATTTTGTTAGTTAAAATGTTATTTTAGATTTTCCGTTTTTCAAAAAAGTTATTTTTTTCATTTTGAATATATTCTTACAACGAAAATTGATTTTTCCAAAGTTTTCCAAAAATTTGATTTCTTTTACTGTCAATGTTATTTTCACGAATAAAATAAAAACTACGCATCCTATCGAAACATGATGGATAACAAATTTGTACCTCTTCTTTGAATGAACAAATGTTGTGTCCGTCATGTTTTTCGTAGCTTGTGTTATTCGTCTAAAAATTTATTTTTTCTATTTTCAATGCTGTTTTTATGAATAAAACAAAAACTACGCGTCATATCAAAAAGTGAATAATAACAAATTTGTAGATCTTTTTTAGGTGCATAATTTTGGTCCAGTCATCTTTTGTCGTATCTTGCATAGTTTCACAGAAAAATGGAATTTTTGATTTCTCATTATTTTGTCGTGCGATCAGAATTTAAATTTTTTATTTTTTGAAAAATTCAAAAAGTTGTCATGAAAATATTGTAAAGTGTTCAAAAATCAACGTTTTTCTTCTACTGACTTTTTTTCATAACGTGCGTTTTTCGGCTTAAAATGTTCATTTTCGTTTGTTTTTTGGAATTTTGAAAATGCTATAACTCTGGTAATTTTTTTTGTATCTGAAAAAGTCATTAGGATATTTTTTTCCTCTTTTTGCTTACTACTAATAACCGTCCATAGAATTTCCAAATCTTCAAAAAAAGTGTTCTCAAAAATTTTCAAAATGTGCTCACTTTTTGAATTTTCATCCGAAATAGCTGGTTAACGAACTTGTTCTTTCTTTTTAGGCCCTAAAAAAGTGTGCCAAAGCACAACCCAATCTGATTATTTTTTCGAAAGTTATCGTGCCTACATACAGACAGACAGACAGACAGACACCTTGGTAAAAACCTTTTTTTCTAGCTCAGGGGGTCTCAAAACGTGGAGATTTGATGAAAACCGACCAAGTCAAATTTTACATAAAACCAATACCTTCTCATCAGAATGAGAATGTAAAAAAGTAATTTGAAAAAAAGAATCAGTGAGTCTTGTACGAAAAATAAGAATGAAAATTTAGAATTTAAAGGAAGGCAAACATTTCCCAATTCATATTAAAAATAACGAAGTATCTCGTCGTCCTGAAGTTCGGCATGAAATTTATTTACCAGAAAAAATATTTACATTAAATAACAATGCAAACATCCTACAGAGACACGGGATGTGTCTGTGCGTAGGTTTGGCAACTTATAACTATCAACTTAAAACTAAAAATACAATCTATATAACTCCCAAAAGTTATATAGGCAGTTTTAGCAAGGTTCGAAGATAATTGGTTTAGTTGTAACCATTTCTGTATTATTAGTAAATATTTATTCATATTATTTTCAGCCTCTTTCCAGGTTTTACTTCTACTTATCACTACTGTATCATCAGTATATGATGAAATTGATCCATATTGTGAGGTGTGTAATAGATCATTAATCTATGAAATAAAAAGCAAAGGCCCCAGTATGGTGCCTTCTGGAACACCCGTGATTAGTTTATCTTTGTTACTATTTTTGTTATTATTCTAATAATAAAATTTCGTGATTAACAGTGTCGAAAGCTTCAGCCAGATCTAAGAATGCTGCAATAACTGGTTCATTGTTATCCATTTTATCACATATTAAATTATTTATGAAAGCATCATTCGTACCTCTATTCTTTTGGAAACCATATTGCTTATTTGATATAATTTTACATTCCTTTACAAATTTGTACAGTCTTCCTTGTATAATTTTTTCTAGAATCTTTGCTAAATTTGAAATTAACGATATAGGCCTGTAGTTAGTGGTCAGACGATTATCCCCACTTTTATAGATTGGGACAATTTCTGCGGTTTTAAGTGCATCTGGCCAGATAGAATTTTCAATGCAGGTATTAAAAATGTACTCAAGAGGAATTGTTATGTAGGGTGCTATACTTTTTAACGTTTCAAAATTAATACCATCTACTCCGCCAGTTTTATCTTGTAACTGCATTATAGTGGCATGTCTTTCTACATGGCTCGTTGGCGTTAAAAATATGCTTTTATAGTTAGGATTTGGTAATTCATAATTGTTGTTTCCAGGAGAACTAATTTTATTTGCCAATTCAGGTCTATATTTTCTGGATCAGAAAATTTTCTGTTATTAACTTTTATATAATCTATGTTATCTTTTTGCTTATTACTTTTATTATTTATTTTCTCATTAATATATTTCCATAATAATTTATTGTTATTTTTTTTACTAATTTGTTCTACTTTGATTTTACCAAAGATGATTTTTGCATTTTGAATTACCTTTTTTAGAATTTTTGTGTAATTTTTGTACTCATTTTTTAATATCAAATTGTTAGGATTTAATCTACATATGTTATATAAAGATTCTTTTTTATCACAAGAGATAATGACACCAGTTGTTACCCAGTTATGCCGAATTTTATTTTTATTGTTACGATACTTATTTCTAATTGTAGAGTATGCTACGATTCTTTTAATATCTTCTATCAAAGTATCCGTTGCGTTGTTTGGATCTTGTATTGATAATATTTTTTGCCAGTTATTTTTACTAGCTAAGTCAACTAACTTTTTATAGTTAATAGCTATTCAAACATTTTATTCTTTAGCTTGTGTTGTATTATTTACGTTAATTTTTAAAAGGAGTGGATAATGATCCGTAAATATATTGTTGACTTTATAAGAATTAACTTCTGGAATAGTACTTTTGATAAAAATATTATCTATACAAGTACCAATGTTTGGATTATTTATAGATGGTTTTGTAATGCCTTGAAAATAAGGCATATACTCATGTTCTAGCAGGATACTCAGAAATTCATAATTGATATGATCATGTTGTTGTATATTTATATTAAAATCGCCAACAATTATGTGATTCTTTCGATTTTTATTGTTATTTAAGAACATTTTTAATGTATCCATAAAATCGGTTTTACCATATTCATGACTTCTATATATTGTAGATATTTGAAGTGTAATATTTAAATTAGTTTTTATGTTAGTATTTAATATTCTAAAGCTATTCATTGTTTCGATTTTACAATTATACGACCATCCTTTTTTAATATAGACGATTACACCATCAGACTTATTGATTTTACTATCATTGTAATGAATATCATAGTCTTTTATATGAAAATATTTATGATGATCTAATTTCCACGTTTCGCAGCATATTATTACATCTGGCTTGATCTTTAAACTTTCAATCAAACTTTCAAGTAATCCAAAATTTGTTTTTATACTCCTTACGTTTAATTGCAGTATAGTAAGGTATTTATTTACTACTATTTTTCCTTTAAAGCTGTTATTGAAAGTTTTCAGGTTAGGATATTCTTTTTCAGTTTTTACAATATGTGTGAATACCTGTTTGTGATTAATTATTTAATAATTATTCTATGGTTACGGGTTAATATTGTGCTGCTTACTGGCTGTTGTTTGTTTCCTCTAGTCTTGTTCTCGAAATTTTGTTGTTGTTGTTCTGGTTCAACCTGTTTTCGTAAAATTTCTACTTTGCCTAGGTGCGCAGTTAAAGCAAGGTTTTATGTTCAGACATCATACACTCTACAATTTTGATTACCTACAAATATTCTGTACATGTTGTTTCTTATGTGCGCATACAACTCAGATGTAACTTCAATAATCATGGTCTGTTTTTTTTTTATTAGTAAAAGTGTGGATAACCTGACACTTGGTTTTATATTTACTGAAATTTATGTCATTGATATCATTTTCTATTTAACTTTATTCCAAATTTAAACAGTTATCTATATCAACAATTTTCACACGTGGATTTTCTATAAGTTCCTTCTGCACATCACACTGATTTTCAAACTTTTGTTTCACTAGTTTTTAAATTTCTAAAGCACTTTTTTGATCCATACTCTTGATAATAATATCTCCATACTTTAAAGTATTAATTTTTCTAACTTGCACTTTGTTGTTTTTTGCTATTAGTTTAGTAACAGAGTCAAAAGTATTGAAAGACTTGTCATTTTTGTTCTTTTTTGTTATAGTCATTGTTGGTGCTTTTTTTTGTTTAGTTTCAGTGGCTGATGTTATTTGTGCAAAAGTTTTAAATGGTTCTTGGTCTTTCTTTATATTCTCCATTTCTTTGAGTAGATTGCACTTGTCTTCTAGGTGTATATTAGTTTGTCTCAATAACACATTTTCTGCTTGTAGAAGGTAGAGCCTATTATCAGTATCATCAATAATTGTTGTGTTGTGGGGGTCATGTTGTTCTCTAGATGAGAATGTAAAAATAGGTAAATATACACAAAACACAGATGAAATATGGCCAAATAAATCAGTCGCTTTAGACGAGAGAAGGGCTATTAAAGGATTCCCGAAATGAGTTCGTGCGTTGCTGAGACACGTTAACTGCTCCTGCTCTTGTAAGCGATGAGCAGAGTGGGAGAGCAAAGTACAAAGTAATAAAAAATATATATGAAGCTATAAAGCATCACACAGAGGTTGACGGTAAACTTCTATGTCAGACCAACATAACGCTTGCACTCGTTTCAGGATTCCGAATATCAGATCGGACAATTAAAAAAGGTCGAAGGAACACTCTAAAACTAAGAAGAATCGCCCATAAAAAAATACCTGTAGCAAATGAGGATTTAACATAGAAAAAGATAAATGCCCCCCCCCCCCTAATACTTGCCAGCGAATGATAAACAATGGATTTGAAGGACTAATAGGAAAAGCAACGTTTGCATACATAGATGACATCATAATATATGGAAAAGCTCTGAAAGAACACAACGAAGACTTACGAAATATATTCGAAAGATTAAGACCGGTTGGTTTAGGAATAAATCCAGACAAATGTGAATTTGTGGGACCAGAACTTTCATATTTAAGCAAAATTATCCAATATCAAACAATCCGAAAGAAGTAAAACAATTCTTAGGATCGACAGGATACTATAGAAAATTTATTTTAAAAATTTCAAAAACAGCAAAACCATTAATATAGCTATTGAAGAAAGAAAGGTTTTTCAGCTAGACATAATAATTGAGGACGTAATAAATAAACCAGATCCTGAAAAAATATGAACATTGACTAATGAATTAGACGAGGAACTAAAGGTAGAAAGGGAAATTCATTTTACAACAACTTCTTGAATTGCAAACAAATAAGATAAAATGCTCACATAACATTCTTGTAATCCAAAAACACACTATGCGGTGTGAGCCTCAGAGTTTTAAAATTTTATAATATTAAATTTCTCAAATTCAACACAAACGAAACTTTATCTTCGATATCTGTTGTTGATGAAACGGTTGATCTATGCTGTACTGTTTGACATGATTTATGTGTTATGGAAACAAATCCGTGGATGTTGTAATGGATCTGTTAATTTTTGAGCATTTTCTCTCCAAGATCATATTCAAAAAAATACATTTTGCGACACATAGGAATATTCACTATGAAATAAGGTATTTTGGCTTGTGATCAGTCATGCAATTTGTCGATGCGTCTACATATGTGTGTTTTGTGGAGCACCTCCCTGAACCACTCTTCAAAATGAGCCGCGTTCATTTCACCATGGTAGTCGGCAGTCCAATTCTTACCAATGAAGCATTTCAAACTACCATTCAAAAATCCATTCTTGCTGCTAATGTGGAGAATAATAACTCTTTTTCCAGCACCGGAAGGAACGAGAAAGCCTCCTCGATAGCCACCCACTACTTGTACGACAGAGCGGCTTTTTCGCAGGTATGCCGCTCTCTTTTCAGCCACAACTGTCCACAAGAACCGGACGATTCTGTATTTTTTTATATCTGAAGTTCATGCGTTTCAGTAATTTTCTCATTGTGAAATCACTCACTTGTGGAAAATCAGACACAGTTTCTTGTAGGTACGTCATAATTTTTTCGATAGTTGGATATTCTTCTTTCAAATACATATCGAATGTCGAACGGCGTACAACCCCTTCTTAATGCTAGTCAAATTCAATTAACTCGTCGTAATATTCCTTTTCTTTTGCACTAACGCGAGCGACGCTGCTCTCAGAAATATTTAAACACTTTGCTGTTCTTTGTCAAACTTGATTGAGGTCTTCACATACTCCTGCGTCCTTCTCGGCCTGAAAATACTGTCTTGCATTTATTATAAATGTCTTCTCGTGTTTTGAAAATGGAGATTTCACTTCAGAACCCGTACTGCTCATAGAACTCGAGTTTCTGGTACGTTTTCCCGACCCTTTTACCGTCAAGTACTCACTGAAGTCTTCACTGCATTAAGTGGCGTTATTACTGTTTATGAAACCGCTAAGTTCAGAATCTACAGATATACTGTTTTCACTACTGAAGGAAATGTCACTATCGCAGTTAGAAGAATTCCTGTTTTCACTTTCTTCACTGACAGTCGCACAATCCACTTCCTCATGGCCTACGGACAACGAATCAGTAATCACTGCATCAACTTTTGGATTGAGAATTTACAAATGTCCATTGTCAGTATCGCCACTGAAGAGCAAATAAATTGTTCGACCTTTCGAATCTGTGCGCAAAAGGAACCGAAAACTACGCATCGTTACTCAATTTTTTATTAATCGTTATATTGACATTGTATAAGTAGGCTGCTGCAATACATTCTACTTTTTTCGCAAAAATACCTTTGGAACTCATATATTGGGAGTACACTCTGCGATTTTTTATATCCGAAACTCTATCAACCAAATGTCTATACTCTCCGTTTACATTCCAATTGTCAGTCACGAACTTCACTACATCAGTACGAACATAAACAATCACCTCTACCACCACAGTCTTTGATCACAAATTGCTTTCTGTCGACGGCAATCATTTTTTACTGAATTTACTTGCAAGAAATTTTCCAATGAATGTTGCTTCTTCGCGAATTTCTGGACAACTACTGTATTTTCAAATGCTTCTGTCCAAAACCTACCTCAATGCGTCCAACATCAACATAGTCTCTTTCTAAAATTTCAAAAAGATCTTCAACTTTGCAGTAATACCTTAGAGTTAATGAATTTTCCGTTTTTTCTATTAATTTTCTTTTCTCGCTAATGATAACGATATCAAATCGCGTTGAACATTTATAGTGTTTTGTCATCAAGGGTTTGCCGTCCTTTTTCAACTGCCTGGTCACTTTCACCTCAATATTAATTTTTCATATCGTTCCGATGTGATTAACTCACTTTCCATTTTTTCGCTTGGACTGTCCATTATTTGTTTTTCAAATTCGTATTTTGTGTTATTATCCACTAGCTTACAATTAGCAATCAGTTGCAGAGGTGCTGCAATGACCGCAGAAAATTAATTTTAAAAATTCATAACCGCTTGCATAAAAATTTGTATATTCATTAATTTGAATATAAAGAGGTCAAATACCGTCTTCCATCTAAATTTCACAACAAACTACGTCTCCTACCCACATAAATAGGCGCAAAAAAATTATTTTATTTTTTATTCCTTTAACGAATTCTATATTTATTATTTACATTGATAATGTTTTAATTGAAAATCATTTTAGAATTAATAATTTACCAGCATTCTTCGATATCATACGATGGATCGAATCATTGGTTTCATCAATTAGAAAACCGAAATCCTCAACATCAGAATAATGGTTTTCATCTTCTTCGTCCGATTTATCTTGAGCATCTTGGCTGTTTTCTTTATCTGTCAATATAAAAATATAATAATTTATAAATCGTGACATAATTATTTTTATATAATTGTTCTCTCTTCATAATACCTTGTTTTTCTTTGTATTTTATTGTAATATCGTTAAATGATATAAATATTAACATTGTGCTGGTCTTTTAACAATTTATAACATCAATGATCATCTTACAAACACGTAAAGATGCAGCGTTATAGCCGTGGCGCTCGAGCGCCGCATATCGAGTGCATCTTTATCGGCTTGGACGACGACCTTTGTTGTGTGTTACAGGCGGAAGGCTATTATTTTTATCTTTCATACTATAAAAATAAGCATCACACTTAGTTTCACCTTAACGGCTATGCATTTTTTTCTCATTTATTTTGCGCCGCATTATATGGGTGGAAAACGTAATTTGTTGTGGAATTCAGATAGAAGATGATATTTTTTCATCTTTTTATGTTCAAATTAATCAATGTACCAAGTTTCATGGAAGCGGCTATACATTTTTTAATTAATTTTCTGAGGGAATCGCCACCCCTCCTGCAATCCCTTGTTGTACAACTCTCCTCGAAACATTTGGAATAATTTTTTTATTATTACATTCACTATCTGTTTAAGAAATGTTACCTCAAAAAATCTAAATAAAAAAAAACTTGTGAATAGTTGTCTACACAATATTTGTTGAAAAATGAAAAAGGTTTAACAAATTTTGACATAATAATAACAATAGTAATAAAATCATCTTTATCGCTTTTTAACACTGGTTATCTAGTATATGATACCTGTTTTTTTCATTCTTGATTTTGACGAGGATTCTGTGCTTCAGAATGTACTTATGTAAAAACTCAAAATTAAAGTTAAAATTGCAGAGAAACAGACTTGTATGAATAATAAAAATTTAATTTGAAATTTAATTCACAGCAGCACGTTCAAAATGCGTTCAAATGAAACTAGAAAATAAAGAAAGGTACTAATAAATTATATATAATTTGGACGCTTCTTAAGAATTTTGGAATTTTCAAGAAAATAAACAAATATTCTTAAGTTTCCTGGAAAAATTTGTTATGATTTCTCATTCTCAAAAATAAATTTTATGAGAATATTTAAAAAGATTTCAAACATTTTTGGTGAAAATTTAATCTTCATTGTTTGAAAATTTGACTATGTATCATATTGAATTCAATATGGTACCTATACAATAATGTTATTCAAGCACAGAAAAAACGAAATGTAATCTTTACAGCGATTTCCGAGTAATCTTTACCTGCAACAAAAATTAACTTTACGTGGTAAGATTTACCCACCACATGGGAAATGGTTACCATGTCTGTGAAATAACTGATGCACATATTATGAAAAAATTTTCTTTCATTTATTATCATTCTTACGTCTATCTATCACTTCTAATCTTATCGTCATGGAAAGTAAAGTATCTTAAAACATGCAGAATCTTTGTAATTAAAATTTTCAAAATTAAATATCTCGACGAAAAGAAAAAGATATTTGAGCAAACTCAATGGCATTTGAAAGAGCAAGACTTGTACTCTAAAATTCTTCTTATAGTTTTTTGTGAAATAAATTGGCGTTGCTACATAACCTCAAAATCGTGACAGTCTTAAATCGTTCATCCCTAATGACCATGTCCTGGTTGAGAAGAGAAGAACCAGCGTCAGCCTCCGAGACCGATTTATTGAGAATATTTCTCCTGGAAACTTAGCACCTTTTACAGTTTTTTGGGCTGATGCGTCATATCGTTTTTTAATGTGGCCATGTTGGGCCTACAGTTGTTTATTGCGTGGGGGAGGGTCTCATGGTGGTTCTGCAGGGTCACTCTGAGTTGATAGATGATCAGGCATTTCCGATCGGGTGGGACAATAACAAGATGTCCCCCTTTTCCAGCCCACCCTTCCCCATTGCATTCAACCGCTATCTCACCTCTCTCCTCGCACCATCGCCAGCATACCAAACACGTTTAGGGCATGACGAATAGTCCCGTGGGGCAGAAATGGAAAGGCATTAGCCAAGTCCAACCATACTACCACCAGATTTCTTCGCTTACTCTTGGCTATCTTAATTACACATATGTGTTTTTCAAATCGCTTAACAGATTGGTTGGATCTGCAATATTCATCTCGAAACTTTTGACCGTGGTTTGCAAATCTTGCAAAATGGGAACCAAAAAGGAAAGGTATACATAATTGGCATTGTCATTGTACACACTCGATAATATTTCAGCGGTGTTGCAACTATCCTTAGTACGTGCAATCCCAAAATGTGTTTTCAACTCTGGCCACTGACTTATGATTCTAAATACCACTGGCTCAATCGACAGCCAACTGGTATCCACGAAGTTGATCATTTTCAATGGCATTTCGTCTGCATTATTCAATTTATAAATTTCGCTATATGCTTTTTGCCGATTGGTTGAGTGAGAAAACCAATTATGGGCTCCACGTATCCAAAATTCTATATTTCGTGGGAGACTTTCTTTAGAAGCTGAAGAAACGGCTAGCTGGATGGAATGACAAATGCATTTAATTAAAATTAAATTTGGCAAATTCAGATCGCGTTTGAGTTTTTCATAAACTCCATTGTGCTGACCGATCATAACACTACCGTTATACGTACCTAATCCTTAAAAATTTTCTTTTGGCAATTTGTACTCTTCTAAAATTTCTTGGATACTTCGAGAAATCGCCTCTGCTGTCCCATTTTCAACTTCTACTACAGCTCAATATGTGGATACAAATTCTCTATTTTTTCGACGCTGGCGGTCGTTGCGCTGCCGCTCGTCTCGTTCGAGAAGAGTGGACCCGGCCTCTGATTGGCTGGAACCACGCGTCAAGAGTGGGTTTGCGTAGTGAGAGATTCCCCCGTGTCCACTACCTCGACGTGCGTGCGTCGTGGCTCGATTTCCGCCATCTCTCCGCCTTAAGTTCAAAGAAATGTTGACATATGTTAATAACTAACCTTAAAAACAGTCTACAGGGCGCTTGCGTTGTTTTAAAACAAGACGGCACTACCCTGTTGCAAAAAAAGTAAGCGACAGGTGTGTACTTACTGTGTTTTAACTTCACATTACAGTTTTAGAATGAACTTACATGGTTTTGAATTTAAAAATATTCTAATACAAAACACTAAGATATGAAATATTATTCTGTGCACGTATTATTTACGTTGAATGACACATGATAACGTGCTTAACTGAATTTAAAAAAAAATGACGCTTGCTGCTTTTTGACCGCGCATAGCGGTTTCTTTTGTTCTTTTTTCATCTTTATTATCAATTTAAAAATATCTAGACTGAAACACTCAGAAAAATTAATATTAATCGGGAAGACCGAGATCCCTATATCATCATCTTAACAATATCAGTAAAATTAAGGCATTTGAGAATATTAATTTCAAGTTAGAATATAAATGAAAGAATATTTGATCTAACCTAATTTCATTAAAATAATATTAAACCATTAATCTCGATGCCCCCTCTTATTCAAAAAGACAATATAAGTCAAAAAACTTATAGCTTTCGCAGCCTATTAAGACGTTAATTCATATCTTAACAGAATCTTCGACCAAAACATTTTTTAATTTTGTGAACAAATTAAAAAAAAAATTTTTTTCAATTTCTTGAAAAAAAATTCTAAATCAAACTTTGCTGAAAAAATGTTGTTTAGAAAAAATTGTTGTGCGAAAAAACTTTCGAAAAAAGAAACCATAAGGGTTTCAGCCCAGGCAGCGAAACACTAAAGACACAACTTCAATCATTAAAAGCTTTGTTCAAGTTAAATCTGAATTTATTTCAAGAAGATACCATTACCAGTGTTTAAAGTAAACCAACCGCCATACCACGCTGGAAACACTAGTTCCCGTTAGATCACTGAAGTTAAGCAGTGTTGGGCGCGATTAGTACTTGGATGGGTGACCGTCTGATACTACTGCGTTGCTGTTGGCGGTCGTGGATGTGGTGAGCCAACACTTGTAGTTATTTACTACAAGAAACTATCCACCTAGAAACACTACCCGCATCGGGTAGTGTCACGTTTAGCTAAATGGCTTAATGGTATAAAAAAAAAAGTTACCTATTCCAGTGTCTAATGTACCTCATCTCGAAAATGCGCATGCGCAGCTTCTTCACAAGTGCCTAAATTTACCCATCTCCAAACTGCGCATGCGCGAAAATCGTTCACACACAGTCAGCAACTTTTATCCTAGCTGATATCAAAATAACAGAAATTATAGATATATAAAAAGCATCAGTTAGTGAATAAAAGTTAAATTAAAAATTGCAGATACTATGTCATTTGCGAATTATAAAAATAACAAAAATTAGGACAGTAGACGATTAACATTGAGTTTAAAATTGGAGATTATAATTGTAATTGTTAAAAATTATAGATAGACCTTCCGCTTACACTGCCACGACCCCCTTCAAATTAGATGATGTTGGTCGAAATGGAGTTTGACCAGAACGTGGTGGTGTTTGCCCAGTACTTGATGGCATTGGCGGGCTGGCTGTTGAACTATTTGCCGGAGATGCAGCTGCAGTATTTGAGGGGGGGGCAGCTTCGGGTTCCCTGGCGTCCTCCGAAACATTGTCACGGAGAAGAGCTCTGCGCCTGGCTCTTGTGATACAACGGGACGGGAATTCAGGATCGTCGTGCATGAGAGAGTGAGCCCGACTGAGCTACGAAATATACCTGTGTAGCCCTCGCGAGCGCGGTCCACACTCATAGGTGTGCTCAAATTTAAAATCTTCATGATATAAGCGCAAATGTTTAAGGTAGTCTTCATGTTTTTTTGTTGAATACCCGTTTGACCACCCCTTTTCAGATGACAACTCACATCCGTAGGAGCGAAATAGCTGCACTGATACAAATCCGGTTCAGGCCAACTCCAAGTCAATTTTACCTCCACCATTCTGCTTTTACCACTGGAAAAAAAATAAAAGAATTAAAACGCAAAGACTTTTTTAATGAATACAAATATTTAGACTATTATCAGATATAAAATTCAATAACTATATATATATACAAGTAATTTTCAATTTGCTGTTCTGAACAAAATTAATTAGTATATACAAATAGATATTTATTTACATTATTACAGATAACGGTATGATTTAAACATTAAAATCATTTTTGTAGCAGCCACACATGTTTTTGTTTAGAATGCCGGAGACTAAAAGTGACAATTAGAATAAATATGCAGTTAAAAATTTATCAAAAAATAAAGATTCAGCAAACAAATATATCAATATACATAAATAACAGTCCATAAATTAAATAAAAAAGACGTTGGAAAAAACGCATTAAAAACTGGTCAAATACGTCCTTCGCTAAAAAGGAGAAGACGCCGGTTGAAGGAATCCCGAAACGAGTGAGTCATGTGAAACGCACCTGCTCGCGGTAGGGGCTTTTAAAAAAACAAGTAACATATATATTCAGCTAATAAGTGCCCTCAGACGATGACACCAAGATACGGTGTAAGAGCATAAAAACCATCAAACTCGTTTCGGGATAAAGACTATTAAACCGGACAATTTCAAACGGTCGAAAGAATATTCTAAACCAGGGATGTCCAACACGAGAGCAAAAGAGTCAAAATCTGTCAGTTCGTGATCCCCTCTCTTACCAACTTCGTTGGGACCATGTGGCGAGCGCGGTGTGCAGAGGAGTCGAGTCTCCTCGGCTGCTGGGTAGGGTTCCGGAACCGAAAGAGGGAGTCGATTCTCGGTTCTTCGGTTCTGAAAAAAATTAATCGATTCCGGGAATCGAATAATCGACCGTGGAATCGATTCTTCGACTCCGAGTCGACTCCGAATAATAAATTTTAACCTAAATTACTAATTTATGAATTTATGTTAATATCAATTAAAATAAATAGTTAATTGATTCTAATATTATTTGAAGTTAATATTTATCCAAATTAATTCTTAATATCTATTATTAATAATTTGATTAAGAATTAATAAACAGTAATATCATTGATATACATTTTTATTGAAAGTACAAAAACTATCGAAAAAAATAATTATATTATCAGGTTTTACAAAATTTGGAATTGAATTTAAGTGTACTTGAAAAAAAAGCCGAATATATCATTTCTTATTTAAAATGGGCGGTTATTTGGATTTTGCGTTTTTCCTTTCGCTTTACGTAACAATTGTAATTTTGATTCAATCTTTATCATTGTGGCATTATTTTGTTCCTAAAGATATTCTCTAAAATTCTATTCGTGGGAGTTTTATTATAAATAAGTCATCCAGTTATTATTCAAGAAGATTATTAATATTTCATATAAATTTTACTTCTGAAAACTTGAATGTTAATGAAATTTCCACAAATAGAATGATAGAGAATCTTGAACATAAGCCTTCAATGATAAAGATTGAATGAAAATTACAATTGTTATCTAATAAGAAAAAACATAAAATTTAAAATAACTCATTTCAAAGAAATAATTACATATTTTACAACTTACGGACTGAAAATATTATAGAACAGTAAATTTTGAGGTTCTATATATACAATATAGAATTATCATTTCAGGAGAGTACAATCGAAATAATCGAAACTGTCAAAAATGCTTTTTTATTGAGCAAAGCTGCTTTCGAATGCAGATAATAGAACGTTTTAGAATGTAATAGTATTACGTCTACTTAGAAACAAACAAGCGCAAGGCCCAGCCGTTAAGCCTGACCAATAGGAGCGCGCTCACGTACGCCATAGCGTGTGGAGTTTGTCACGTACGACTTCGAAACAGCATCACAGGGGCTCTATTCTCGAGTTCGTTCGAAACTTTCCGTATACGTAAAGTTTCAAATGGTAACATACGTATACGAGTAGGAAGTCGTATTCTCGAGCACTCTTCGAATTTGCGATCCGAGTTATTCTTATACGAATGTACTGAACAGCGTTGCCAAGTTTAACTCACGTCAAAATTCTAGTGCTTTACTAGTTACAAACAATTTGAGCCAATGAAATCATTTGTAGAGTCGTGTGTGAAATGCGCCAAAATGTGTATGATTTAAAAATCGAATGCTTTCGCTGTCAGCACATGGTGCCGGGTGAAATTATATTGAAGGTATGTTTATTTCTATTTTCAGCTCTATAGTTTTAGAATAATATTAAATATTTGCGCAATAGATATGATGTCTTATTGGTTCATATTTCTCTGCAATATTATATTAGTGAGGAAAAATATCGCGAAAACTGCAATGCCCCACGATATAATTAATTATTTTTAACCTCAAAACGAAACAAATTTTCAATGAAAATTAAAAAGAAAAGTATTAAATTTGTAAAAAACTTTTGTTTTGATCACTCTCGATCTGTCACTTTTTATACCGCGCGCCTCACAAATCTTCTTCTTCTTCTTTAAGAACAGCCAATGGCTGATCTACGTTGACACTCAAATCATACAGTTTAATTACTGCGCATGAACAAACTCTTAATTCGTATACGAATATAAGTTTCGAGTGGCATATACCCACTCGTTGCATTTCGTACGAAACTTTACGTATACGAACCGCCAGTGAGTGTTCGAGAATAGGGTTCATTGCAAGTCATTCGAAAGTCGGAAGATTCGTATACGAAAAAAACTCGAGAATAGAGCCCCAGTCCCACTGCAGAAATCGATTCCCGGCGCGAGAGTCGATTCCGGAATCGAATCCCGGGCGTCGAGAGTCGATTCTGGGCTCGATTCCGGTAAGCGGAGTCGACTCCAAAGAATCGATTCTCGAGCGCAAGGAATCGAATCCACCGAAGAATCGGACTCGACTCCGGGATCCCTACTGCTGGGCGGACGAAGCCGAACGGCCCCGAAAGACGCCGAAAGCGAACAGCTGCGTTAACATTGCGTGCTCAAGGCGCGAGTATAACGAAACGAGAAGAGGAGAACTCTCGGTAAGGCGCTCGGAGAAGGGGAAGAAACGGGAGGAAAGGAGAAGCGTCAGAACCTCTCGTTGGCCATCCATGTTCTAAACTAAGAAAAAATATACCTAAGAAAAACACCTTTAGCATGTGACTTTACTTGAATCAAAAACAGCGCACGCTAAGTCAGATAAAGAAAGTATAGGCATTCAGTGAAAGTATCACATATAAACACGAGAAAAATAAAATAAATTAAGACAGTACACAGTTATGAATAGAGTCAGTATACACGGTCGGAATTAGAATAGAAATTGTAAATGAATCAGCCTTGTATAAAAAAATAATAACGAAAATGTAAAACAAAGCAGGCATTTCCCAATTTATATTAAAAATAATCACATGACTAGAAAAAGTTATTAATAATTTAGAAAAAACCCCCGTAACTTAAAGAATTTTAAACAAATAGGAATTATAAAGAGTGAATACGATTGCCTACTTCGAATAAAATTTGTGTCGCTTCTCGACCGTTAGGTTTGAATTTGCGTTCTGACGTTCCTCGACAATTCTGCCAGTGCGCCCTCCTCGGCACCCTCAGCTCAGGTATCGTCCCCCTAGCCACTCTCAGGGCAGGGAGTTGGGCGTCGACTCACCGATCAGCAGACACAGCGCAGGAAGACGAACAGCCGGAACCACGTGGATGAAGGCAGCAGAGGGGTGAATTTTGCTGCAAAATTTTACCTAAAAAAAAAAAAACTGAATATTTGAAGAAAAAAAATGTAGTAAATTATACGTACAGAATTTAAAAATTAAATATAAAACTGAGATTTGGAATAGTATTATTAAGCCGCACTTTGCGATACTGCAATACAGAGGCGACCGGCAACCAGTCTGGCTTGAGAAGAAAAGAGCCAGCGTCAGCTTCTGAGACCGATTTATTGAGAATTATTTCTCCCGGAAGCTGAACACCCTTCACAATCCTTTGGACCGTCGCGTCAAGTAATTTTGTAATCACGATCATGTGGGGCCTACGGTTATTTAATACGTGGAGGAGGGTCTCATTCGTGTATCCACAGCGGCGACATAGCGTTTCCTGCTGGTCCCCCCATCTTCTCGCTCCATTGAGCGGCAGTACATCCAGCCTTGCACGGTGAACAAAGCGCCAGTCGGCAAACTCGTAAAACTTCCGTTTCGTAGCAAGTGATTCGTGGTCCGGTCCACCGATGCAAGTGCATACACCTTGCCCTGCCCTGGTCTTTCTTGCTCAGAAGTGACTCAAGATAGTGTTCTGCACTGCCAATCTGAGGCAATAGATGATCTGGGATCTCACACCAGGTGGAACAATAACAAGAACTCCCCCTTTTCCAGATCCCCTTCCCCATTGCATTGAACTGCCATTACACCTTTCTCCTCGCACTCCCTTCTCTCTGTCTTCTAGCTACATTTTTAGCGTATGACCACACGGAGGTACCCAAGCCCGAAGGCCCTAAGAATACGCTCGTGCAGTCACCCGACAGATACTGCGCTATCTCGTCGCTTGTGGGCACTCGTTTTATCCGTCCTCTAATTGCCTCTTCGAAGGAAGGGAGTGCGATGTCGCGGACCACCTGGTCTTGAGTGATGAGCATTCGAAAGATGTGCGTGATTGCATAAATATGCAGCGAGCCACCTACGGGGAGGAGACCTGCTCCCCCTGTTCAGGGAAGATATGCACGATTTCTGGTCCAGTCATCTGGTACTTTTATCCGGTAATTTTTGGAGGAGTCATTTTTTTCTCTTAAATGCTTCATTTAGCGGTGCATCATAAAGAGTCAGGTTCTGTCAACAGAATTTTGTCCATGAACACGGAAATGAGGAAATGAGTGCCTTTATTGCTCACAGGATGCATCATAATCATTTGAAGCAAGAGAAAACAAAATAAGTTACCAGGTAAGCGTGACACTGTTCACTCTCTTACAGATGCAGGGAAAAGAGCCATGATGGAAGCTGCTAAACAGAAACCTGATTACGATTGCAGTAGATTTATATTAAAGCGTCTGAGTAGATTTCCGGATTGGAAAAATACCACGATTAAATACCACAATAGTTGCCAAAAAAAGATGCGAAAGGTGCAAGCAAGAACCCTGCAGTTGGTGCAACAAAGGAAAAAAGTGCGAAAGTCGTTCAATTCATTTCAGATTACTTGAAGGAAAATTCCGAAGAATGTCAGTTTTCTCACCGTGAAATACTCGACGAGTATACTAATTCATATCCTTCGGAAAGAACGATAGTTTCTAAGCTCCAGGAAATGTTTTCAAATGAAATTATGATGAGCAACCCTCGTAGCGAGATAGTAGGCCCTATAATATCGTTCAGTAGTATAGGGTGGGAAATCTAAAATCAACATTTTTAGGCTAATAAACTGACTGACATAGATGAAGAGCGTAGAAGGGTAATTGAGACTGCGGCAAGAATTATTAAATGGCAAGCTAGACTGAAAGTGTATGAAAATTCTGTTTATAATTTCCCTCAAAGTTTTTTGGATACTGCAGAGTCGGACATACCCTCATATTTGCATGTACTTTTAGATTCATTAGATTGTAAAGAAAAACGAAGAGATGTCGAAAAATAGAAGCGAATAAAGATTGCGACTGCTCACATTTTAATTTCAGCTATGCGTCCCAAATCTTTAATTTCATGCTAAAAACTGGGAGTAGCAGTCATGCTACACAAAAAATATGCGTCAAAGTTTTTTGAATATTTTATCCAGCTTAGGACTTACTTCCACGCATGCTGAGGTCGTACAATTTGAAACATCAGTCCTAATGAATCTCGAAGAACTCAACTTTTGGGGAACCTTTTTATGGTGGTATATTTTTAATTATGCAGACCACAATTTAAGGACATTAGGCGGACACAACACATTTCACGCTATGGGTAGGATTTCTGTTATCACTCCTTGTACCGCAGTTTCGTCATTCGTGCCGATTCCTAAATGTATCACACATTCAAATCCTCGTATTCTACAGGTAGTTGAAGGTGGCTATATCCCGCTGATACCTTACTAAAAACTAATTCACAATATCCTGGAAGCATTAAAATAGAAAGCGTATATGAAAAAAATTATATTCTTCCTGCAGTTACTGTTTTGGCAACATATTTTTTATGGTTAAATACGAGCTCTAATCATCCTGAAAATACATCAGGGTGGAATGGATTTATGGAATCGCGTATTCTTTGCCTTCTATTCGTTAATGCTTCCCAGTAATTATGATACAATTTTTACTGTACTCACGACTGCAGTCGAGAAGAGTACACCCCCTGAAAAAAAACATTGCATCTTAACATTCGATCAGCCACTTTATAACAAAGCTCGTGAAATAAAAGCTTGCAGCTCTCAAGACTCTGATTTACGATCAGTTCAACAGTGACTATGACCATTTCATACATTACTATCGTATTTGGGAGCAGCAGGCTACATTATGTCTGAAAGTGGTTTGAAGGAACTTCTGAGTCAGCCTTATGTAGATTTATCTGTCGATAAAATGATTGATGAACGCCAATATCCTTGGGCAATAAAAGGCCACTTCTAAGTTCACTTTGCCCTGTAAAAGATTATTTTGGCATCCATCGATTTCACTGAAGAAGAGCGTTAGGAGATGGAAGATATTTTGCTCATGATTGGAGACGAAAATGTTTATGATAGAATTTCCGTACCTTTTTACAAACATGCTCAGCGAATTTACAGATCATGTGCATACAGAGGATGCTGCTCCATTTTCATACCAGTGGTCATTTTTTGTATACAAAGTCTGCTCAAATGTACCAGCAAGACATGTTGAACTTAAAGGAATCAGTGAATCCTTCAGATACTGAATATCACCAATTTACATCGCAGGCATTCTTTACTAATCGTCGTTCCGACAAATTTTGGTACGGGAAACCATCAGATATGACTATCGAGCAGTAATTTATGAGAGAAATGGAAAGCACTGGCGAAATTACCAGTGGTAATCTGACATCTTGAAATTCTCCGACTGGTTCGCTTCCCACAATCCCTTTGAATCAAGTGATAACATCGTTTCTTTAAGTACTGGCATGACACGTAATAAACAATTAATTGCCGCAATGCACGAGAAATTGGTATTGCATCAATGGCCGTCAATGTTTGTCAAACTTTCAAGGATGTCAAATTTCAGAGAAAAAATAGAGTAATTTCGTTAAGTGCGATCAGCCCTTCTATAAAAGTGAAGAATGACGTGGTAACAGTAAGCCCACTTAGTTTATTTTAGAGAATTTTCATTGTGAAAAAAATGAAAGGGACCTGCAAGAATAATTCGGACATGAATTAGCTCCTTACCCACTTCCTTTATTTGATGAATTTGAAAAAAAATGATGCGAAAAACGCAGAAATCGAAGCTTTATGACTACTTCAAACCAATTGAAGGAGATGTTGAATTTGGAAGGTACATCCATATTATAGACGGTGGATTTCTTCTGCATCGTATAACCGGGCAACATAACAAAAGGTTTGCAGATATCCTTGCAGAGTATGGAGATTATGCGATACGATACTATGCGGCAGGAAGTATCATCGTCTTCGATGGCTACCCTGAAAATCCAGAAGACAAAAGCACTACAATTTCGGAATGTCTTCGAAGAGTGAGTAGGCAAGTGGCTTCTGAAGTGAAATTCAAAGAAGAAATGTTATCAACAATTTCCGGTGACAAATTTTTCTCAAACGAGAGAAATAAAAAGAAATTTATCACTGCTCCTACAAGGAAGTTTACCGTCATTTGATTTCATGTTCAACATACTGTAGAAGATGCTGATATCTTGATTGAAGCTTCGGCTTCCGTGGCTTCCTCCGTGACATTGTCACGGAGATGGGCTCTTCCGCCTAGCTCTTGCAATATGACGGGACGGGAACTCAGGATCGACGGGCATGATGGAGTGGGCCCGACTTGCACGAGGCGTTGATGGTAAATATTCCTCTTCTTGATTCAGCGCCGTCGCAACCGTCCTCCTCCGATGTGGCTCCAGTACTCCATCGTTGATATCCCGCCTGTGAGGGGGAGGGGGGGGGGCTCATGATGACAGCGGGGACAAAAACCTGTGGCTAAAATTATAAAGCATAAAGGGAATTCAATAAATATATAAACAGATAGAAGACAATAATTCAAATAAATAAATAAAAAAATCAAAGTTATTATCACAAATAACGGTATATTTTACACATTAAAGTCGTTTTTTAAAAAGCAGCAGAATACCGGAGACTAAGAGGGACCATTAGGATAAATGTACCATTAAAATTCTATAATTGACCAGTACCACATTAAAATCAATTTGCAGAATAAATATTCAATAAATCAAAATTCAACAAACAAATATATACATATACATGAATAAAAGTCAATAGATTAGATAATCGAAAAAATAGAAAAAAATCTAATAAGGAAAAAAACAAATTTTCTCGCACAGAAAAAAAATAAGATAGAATATATAAATAATAAAAGAAAACTTACCATCGAATTGACTTCCAAGGGCTTGGGCGATTTCGTACCAGGAGCGGTTTTTCAAATCAGTTCGTTTGTAATTCCTATTTTTAATATCCCACAAAATTGGTCGTTGTTGAACTTCATGTATGAGGTTGAATTCCGCATCCTCTGTCCAAATTTGAGGTTTCGGGGCCATTTTTTCTCAAAATCTTGATACACGTAAACAAAAAACGCGACGCCTGAGAGTATTTTCCTCAAGGCAACCTGAACCGTAACTGGATCGTGCTGCGCGCTGATTGGTGGACGGTTCCAATCCTTCGAAACAAATTTCGCCTTTGAAAAATCCATTTTCAATATACACATATACAGATCCAGTATTAATCAGACTATTAAATTTGTCCTTCAGAAATCTTGGAAAGCTCAATATAAACTAAGTACATGTATGCCGACCAAGGCGAAGAACGAGAGTGACAGGCTGCTACATTGATCCTCCGGAAAGGTGTGTCCGTTCTTCTCCGACACTTCGACCAATGATGGCGCAGATTTTACGCGCCAAGAGCAGGTGTAGTCAGTGCGAACTCGCGGGAAATTTTGCTCCATCATGGCTGCCGGAAGTGACGTCATTGATCGTAGCGACAGAATAGAAAGAAGGGGTTAGGCAGCAATCGAATCTCGACACTTTGAGCGTGATTAAAATCGTAATGCTGACACCACCGAAGCCACCGGTGGTGTTCATTGTAATTCGGCCTTCAAGCCCATATGCTGGAAAACGACAGAGTTATATTGAGTTACTTCTCTCTCTCTCCCTCTCCGAGAAACACGGCCTCTTTGCCGCTGAGTTGGAAGAAGACATCAATGGTGGTGAGATTCTCTCTCTCGCTTCATCTTTTCATGGCGGCTTGGCTTTCATATAGTTCCCCGGGTAAGTGGGGCATCTCATTCTGCTGGAAAGAGATAGCGTAATTTGTGGGATTCCCTCCTCTCACTCTGCCTTGTCATGGGTGAGCTGTGGCAATCTAGCGGCTTGGCCTGATTGGTTCCATGACCGGAAAGAATAATTCCTCGGGTCCCGCTATCCCACCCCTGGTGTAGTGTTCTCTGGTAATGATTGAGATATCTCAGCGTTGGTAGTCGACTCTCTCCCTCTCGCTCTTTCTGACAGGATATAAACAAATAATACGGAGAGAATATAAAATAAATATGTATAAAAAAAGAGACCTATAAGAGTGCTCCCTGCGGAAAAAGGACTCTCGTTCCTCAGACCTGGTTGTGCTTTCCAAGTAACAAAAAAAAGGTATCTACCGTTTACTGCCTTCAGGACCCCGGTGCCGGAAGGTTCCTTTATTGTGACAGGTAAAAACACCTTGTCACAGTATGGTAATAAAACATTGGGACCAAAAGCAGTTCAACTTTTCAGGGACCCTCATGATATTTATGGAATAAATTATTAGCATCTTCATTTGTTGTCAAAATACGATTCCCAATAAAAAATATAATTTGATAACACTGTAACTAAAAACCCATCACACCTTTGATTAATACACGTAATGACCTTGGGTTTTTTTAGCTCACTTCGCAACAAAATGTATCATTGAAAAATGGTCAAACTGTGAGTTTTTTCATAAATATTGTTCAAACAGTCAACACCTTTTCCTAATTAGAAAAATGTGACAAGAAGGAATAATTGGCAAGACATTTATTGTTTATTCCGCCAAGAAAATTAATACTTTTTATGAAAAAATGGTCAAACTGTGCATTTCTACATAAATATTGTTTAAATTATGAACAGTTCTTGTTAATTGAACAAATAAGGCAACAAAGAGTCATTGGTAAGAAATTCCTAGCTTACTCCAAGAAAAAAATAAACCTATGCCCGCAAAAGTGATCAAAATGTACATTCGTTTATAAAAATTGTTTAGAATATTAAAGTTTCTTATCCGTTGCCGAAGTAATAAAGAGTCATTGTAAATACATTTCTAGTTGATTTCGCAAAGAAAATAGAACCTATTTTTGGAAAAATTGTTAAAATGTGAATTTGTTTATAAATATGGTTTAAATAATCACCAGTTGTTGTTAATTTGAAAAAAAAATGACAACAAGAAGTCATTGGCAATACATTTTTGGTCGATTCTGCAAAAAAATGGAGCCTATTCATTGTGACATACGGCAACTGTGTATTTGTTTATAAAAATTGTTCAAATAATGCTGCTGAACAGCAGATATTTTTCCTGAATCATAACCAGGCATACATTGCTTTCATATTCTGTATACAAATTATGAATTTTAAACAACTAATCATTGAAAATCACAAAAAATGGCTTTTGTGCATTAATTTGCTTAAAACTTAAGCTCTTCCTCAGTCAATTCGCAGATCTTACAAAAAAGTTACATCTGAAAAGTTAGGATAAAAATATTGTTTATTTTGTTGTCAAATAAGAAATTTTGGTTAAGCCAAAACGAAATTCTCGCACCGACTCGATATACCCGGAAGACTTACAGTCATTGAAAAAAACGTCAAAATCCATTGAAAATTGTGTTCTAGACCGACTTTTGTCCACAAAAAGTGCTCTTGGCTATACTGTGCGGCCCCTTAGCGATAATCAGAGCGGGAGAGCAATGTGCCGTATAATAACGAGTACGTAGGTAATAAGTGTCTTCAGAGGTTGACACCAAGATACTGAGATACTGAGTCAACACGCTTAAAGTTAGAATCGAAATTGTAAATGAATCTGTCTTGTACAAAAAGAAAATATTAACGAGAATTCAAAACAAAGCAGCCATTTGCCAATTTATATTAAAAATAATCACAGAAAAAATGACTGGAAATTTAAAAGAAGCCCCCCTTAGCTTAAAACATTTAAACAAATAAAAATCATAAAGAGTTAATAAGGTGAACCGTAGCCACTCTAATGGCAGGCAGGGGGCATCAACTCACCGATCAGCAGACGCAGCGCGGAAAGACGAACAGCCGGAACCACGTGGATGAAAGCAACAGAGGGGTGAACTTCGCCGCAAAATTTTGCCTAGAAAGAAAAAAAACTGAAAATTTGAAGAAAAAAAATTAATAAATAAATTAAGCACAGAATTTAAAAAAAATATATAAAACTGATTTTTGAAATAGTGTTATTATGTCGCACACTGCAATACAGAGGCAACTCGTGACAGATCCGGTGCAAGCCCCAGAATACTCCACCGATTTCCAAAAACAGTTCGATATGCTGGCATTCCGATGGAATGCGTATTAGATATCAAGCAGATAAGAAAACATAAAGTCATTTATTTAAAAAGCACATGGACCTGAACGAGGGACAAGCTCCACGCTCAGGCGCTACAGGTGTAGAATAAAAATATATATGGTTCAAGTATAGAAAGTGTTGGTGATTCTAGTCACCCTTTTCCAACTAAATTGTCGAGTATTTAAAAAACATATGTATATATAATACGCGCGACAGACTTGTGTCAACTTATGCACTACATATTCAGTTAAAAAAAGAAAACATCGGCGTTGATTAAATGCAATTAAAAATACAATGCCTCTCGATTCAGCAGAATGCGTTAGCGATAAGTAAATCGGAAGAGCAGAGTGCCGAATAATGATATACACATATATATGTAGCTCAGGAATGACACCCGGAGCTTAACGCCAAGATTATAGCAACATAACACTTAAACTCGTTACCTGAAACCGACTATTAAACAGCATCTGTCAGTAGATAAAAGGTAAATTAAAACTTGCAGGACAGTAGACGATTAAAATTAAGTTTAAACTTGTAAATTATAATTGTTAAAAATTGTTAAAAGTATTGTATAACAAATGAGCACCTCAGAGCAAAAGGAAGACTCCGCAGAGTTGAGAGGAAAAGCGAGGCAATTATACGTTGCGCTGCCTTGCTCTTCAGGCATTCTGCGTAAGAGTTTCTCTTGCTAACGGTACTTGTCTCGCTTTTCCTCACGTCTCTGCGGAGTCTTTCTTTTGCTCTGACGTGCTCAAATAAAAATCTAAAAAAAGCAGGCACATCCAAAAGAAAATTTCGAATATTTACAGAAGACTAGAAAAATGACACGAAATAATAAAAAGTAACCCCCCTTCCAGCTAGAAAATTATAAAACACATAAATTAGACACAGAATAAATAAGTAAATAAGATTGCCTGCTTTGGTTAAAATTTTGGTCGCTTCTCGACCGTTAGGTTTGAACGTTGAGTGCTGTCGTCCCTCGACGTATCGGCCCGGGTGCCCCCCTCGACCTCAAAGCCTGACAAGAGATCATCGTCGGGATCCACATCTTCGTCAGGTTGCTGCAGGTTTCGAACCATTACTTTGGTGTCAGCGGCAACTTGATTTTCGACCAATTTAGCTGTAAGAAATAACGCACATTAGTATGGATAATAACTACATTACAAATCTAAAAATCCTCCTGTAAATCCTGCCCTGAAATAGCATGTGAATCTACTGCAGGATTTTTTCCAGTAGGGGTTTGCCTTTTTTGGGAAAAGTACCTTACCTACATAGTTTACTGCATTTGCTTGTGCAATCAACAAATAGGGATCAAGGGAAAAATCAAGGAATGTCGCTACCGCATATGGGCATCAGCATCTTAATTCCGGAAAGCTTGTTTTTAAAGTTGACAGCTTGTTCCTGAGATTGAAAGCAATCGCAAAAGCATCAAGAATCTGGAAAAAAATTAATTATCATACGAAAGCTTGAGTATGGCGAACAGTATGTAAATACATATTTATACCTACAGCATTCATGATAGTGAACAACGGGATGCATTTACTAAGAGTCACTGTTTTTTCAGATGAGAACTGCAATCGTAATTTGCCGTAGCGGCTTAAGCAGTTCTCTTACTTCTGTTGAGCATTCCAGTTCGTCACCAGTCAGCATGATAGGAGGCTTCGTATTAGTGTCTCTCTCTCTCTCTCTGCAGTTCTAACAGGACCCTGGTAACGAAATCAGTTAACAGAAGAATCCAGTTCCTCCATTTCAATCACGTGGTCTTCAAATTCAGCGCCCTCAATTTCTTCCTCATTTTCGGGAACTTCAATGACATTATTTGTTTCTGACGGTACTTTATGGGGTATTAGACTTATGTACTCTTGCCCATTGCCATTGACGAGATCCGCCATTTTTTTGGCAAATCGGAAAAATAGTTATTACCTCATTTCTTCTGAAAAACAACATACTTATTTCGTCCCCGAAAGTCTGTGATTTCAAGTATAGAACCCTGTCTAATTTGAAATGGATTCTGTCCCGATAATCTTAGAAGACGTAACGTAACGAAACGTGAGTTTTGGACGGGTCCCTGATTTTAAATAAAAGGCGGTCGAATTTCAAAAGAAAGAAAGTTCACAACGAAAAATGAAGCAATCAATATTTCCAATAAAGTAGATGTTAATTTGAAATCAAAAAGCCAAAAGCACGAATTACCTAGAAACCAGTTGAATTTTGTACCCCAAAATACAAATTTCAAACCAAATAGTTGAATTTTCAATCAAATATTTGAATTTTCATCTAAAAACCATCCATTTTCAACAAAGAAGGAGATTTGTCAACAAAATGGGTTAATTTGTAACCGAAAAAATGCATGTTTAACAAAGTAGTTCCATTTTAAACCAACGGAAAGTTAAATAGTTCAGTAATTAAATAAAAATGATTTAATATGTATATCTGTTCATCCGGGACGTCCACTGGGCGTGGGCCAAGAGCAGCATCTTCAGTCCTAGTCGTTCCAAAATGCTGTCTCCTTTTTGTACGCTTTGCTTCAATTTTGTGAGCAACTCGTAGGTGGTTGGCCAGCGTCGTTGTACTGCTATTATAGGCAAGTTCTCTCTTGCACTCACTACACTGCACTTATAATCCCTTACTTATTTTTGTGAAGTAAACCCACACGGGACTAGGACCCATCTCTGAGCTACTATTTACTAAGCACTAAACGTACGTAGTAAAATCACAATTTGAAAACAGATATTTATCGGCAATTAGAGATCAAGTGACTCAAACGTTTCCAGTGGTCTCTCTTATCTTATTACTAAGCAATCCACTGAGCCAATTATCCAAAACAAGCAATATCAAATGGGCGAAAGAACACTTTAAAACTGAATAAAATTTTACAAAAAACACCTATAATAATATAGGACTTTATCTGAGTCAATGATAGCGAACACGCTATGCCAAATAAAATCCACAGGCATTCACAGAAATTGTCGCAGAAGATGATAAAAATTTTGTTTTAAAAGTAACAAACAAGACTTTAACACATGAACCAGAATTAATAAATAACATGAATTAGAGATATATAAAAGGTATCAGTCAGTAAATGAAGTTGAATTGAAAATTGCCGGTACTCAGGTCATTTTCAGATTATACAAAATAAAATACAATAGGACGGTATACGAATAAAAGTGTAGATTATAAGTATTGAGGAATGTAAATTGTAAAAGTCTTGCATATAAAAAAAAAAGAATAAAAACTAAAAAAAAGCAGGCACATCCCAGGAAAAAAATTAGGAATATTTACAGTAGACTAGAAAAATTACTAGGAATAATAGAAAGACACAGCCCTTTAGGTTAAGAAATTAAAATATATATGTCAGGTACAGGATAAATAAATAAAATTTCCTACTTTCATTAAAATTTTGGTCGCTTCTCGACCGTTAAGTTTGAATTTCCAGTGCTGGCGTCCCTCGACGTACCTTCGTACCCTCAGCCATCCACACCCAGCAGAGGTGTCGACCCCCGTGCCACTCTCAGGGCAGAAGGGAGGGCGTCGACTCACCGAACAGCAGACGCAGCGAGCCAAGACGAACAGCCGGAACCACGTGGTTGAAGACAGCAGACGGGAGAGCACCGGACCCACAGAGAAGCACTTTGACACCAAACACTTTGCCGCGATTTGAGATTTTTTTCCGAAAAAAACTAAGTTTCTGCAATTTGGAAAAAAAAATTCGCACAGAGTTTTAAACTCAAAGTATATGACTGATTTTTGAAAATAATGTTCATCGGGCCGCGCACTGCGGTACTTCAAAATTAATTACAAAAAAGTGTGGTCCTGAACATGGGAAAAGCTTCACGCTCAGGCACTACAGGTGTAGAATAAAAATATATATAGGGTCAAAGTATAGAAGGTGTTGGTGATTCTAGTCACCCTTTTCTAACTAAATCGTCGAGGATTTAAAAATATGTCTATATATAATACGCGCGACAGACTTGTGTCAACTTACCCTGCATAACGTTTACCGATTAAGGTACAATTCATAGCCTTTTTCCTGAAGGGAATCAGCTATAGGCTGATATTTTTGAAGCTTATGCTCCCTGGCCACACGAAACGCCTCCGGACCAATCTCACTTCAATAGTGGAAATTGAACAAAAAAATTTGTTAATAGACAATTTATTTGTTAGAAGTTGATTTTCTCACATTTTTATCATTTTTATATTATTCTTTCTTATCTTTTGACTAATTCATCTCATAACAAATGAAAGTCGGGACGCTCATGAGTCTGATGAAAGTTTTTCTCCGAGAGTTGATAAGCTAAATCACATACATATGGTACGCGGCTTCACCCAGACATTATTTCATCTCCCTGTACTAAATGTTCATAATTATTCTTGCTCATCTTTTAACAATCGTGAACTGGTATCATTTTATACTATGACATAGGTCCTACTAATTGAAATTGCGTTACAGTTTAATGGTTGCTTATCTTCATTTGTTAGTTTTGTGGCGTAACAAATGACAGTCTCATTGATCTGAAGTTAGGCAAAGAAAATAACGCATGCTTTTGTTTATCTGATTATTTTTCATTCTCGTATGTTCTGAGCCATTCAGTTTCCAGTATTTTTCATTCTTTCTGTTTATGCATACACATAATTTAGAAATGAATTCTATTAGAGTGCCGAATAAGATTCTAAGTGGTCTGTTAATCGCAAGTACTAGTAAAGACGTAAGAATTCTGTTAGATTAACTTCGCACGGCTAACCTGATAGATAATGAGGAAGTCAATTTGACACGAGAAATCTCTTTGCGGCACTTTATTCCGTCTTTTGAAAAAAGATGGAAGAGTGCGTTCTATAATGCAGATAAATTTTCTAAACTGAACAGTGCATGGTGATCATCTGATTCCATCATATCATTGGAACCCACAAAAGTAGGCAGAAAATCTTCAGAAGATTTTGAAACCAGTTCCAAATCGACTAAAAGAAGGAAAACTCTCTCTCTCTCTCGTTGACGCATATTCTCAATTTGAAATTGAAAATGCTTTTTTGAATAATTTTTCTCTTCTGGGAATAGGAACTTGGCTAAGGAGATAAGAAGTATGATATCAAGAGTTGAAGATAAAGTACATGGAGAACATAAAGAATTTCAAGGATAAATTGAGTCATTTACTTTAGAAGAAGCTATTTCCCTGTCTGAAGACACAAAATTGACGAAACATCAATATGAAACTATTAGACTACAATCTAAAGCAGTAAGCACATAATGCTGACATTTTCCCTCTTTATAAAAGTCTTGAGGAAGCCGAGAGAGAGTGGCTTCCTCCCGAAATAAGCATAACAGTTATAGAGTCTGTGGTGAGGATTGAATTGCAAGATTTGTGCGATCATACAGTTCAGCGTAGGTTGGAAATTCCAAATATTTTGCCACCAGATTTAGTTGAAGGGAAAAATGTCGTGATGAAGTGTCAATATAAATATGGTTGTGATGGCTCATCTGACCAGAGCGAATATAATCAAAAGTTCTGTGGAGCAGAAAAATCAGATGCAGGAATGTGCAAAGCCCTTGACAATTTGGAAAAACGAGAATCCTGGATCTACAAGATTATGTAGGCTGATCATGTTTGAACATGCACCAGAACCTAAGGAACGAACCACGACAGAAGTAGAGTTGATGGAATACAAAATCAGAAAACTAAACCTACAAAAATAAAAGTACCGACTAGTCGTTGTACCATAACTGTCTTTCACGATTTCGCGTTGACTATGGTAGATGGAAAGGTGTGTCAGGTTCTTTCTGGAACTCCTCCTGCTGCCACATATTACATTTGTGATGCGAAACCATCGCAGATGAACGACTTACATAAACTTGTAGATAAAACAGAGAAGGTACTAAATTTCACATACGGACTCTCTAAATTGCACGCGCGGATTCGTTTCATGGAATTGATACTGCACATAAGCAATCGTTTAGAATTGTGCAAGTGGCAAGCAAAAACTGATGAAAAGAAAGCGAAAATGAAATCTGCAAAACAGAGAGTCCAAAAAGAGTTCCGTGATGAGATGGGACTCATTATAGATGTTGTAAAACATGGCTCGGGAACTGCTAATACAGGAAATACTGCTAGAAGATTTTTCAGAGATCCTGATTTGACTTCCGAAATCACAAATGTCGACAGGGAGTTGATCCGTAGATTCCGCATAATTTTGGAAGCAATGGCTTCAGGGGAGGCGATTGGCACTTACAAGTTCGGAAATTATTGCCAAGAAACCGCGCAAATGTACGTCAATCTTTATAATTGGTACTACATGCCAGTAACAGCAGACAAGACTCTCATACATGAAGCCAAAATTATTGGATCTGCTTTCCTCTTCATTGGTCAATTGACGGAAGAAGCTCAAGAGGCGAACAACAGAATTTTCGGACATCTACGAGAGTTTCACACTCGAAAATGCAGCAGAGAGGACTTGGACGTCTTTGAATTTCCGTCTTGGACGGAAATTAATGATTTCAACCGACCCAAAAATTTTAAATCAGAGGCAAAAATGGAAAAAGAAAGTAATTTTCCTAGATCCTTAAGCTCAAGACTTCCTTAAGACGTAAAATGGAAGCCTGGAGTCATATTTTGGCAATAAAAGAAGAACTTGCTTCAGAATTTTTTTGTTTCATTTTCATTATTGAATAAACTTTTAGTATCGTCGCTAATTATAAGTGCAGACCGAAAAAACGGTGTTTTTCTTCAAAACACACCCAAAGTGCACATTTTTTAATAAAATTTGTCTATATTATTGTTAATTATTATTTAAATACGAAATTTTTTCATCATAGTGATGTTATGCGATGAATTACTTACAAGATGAGGAAAAGTAATATGCAAATAATGAAAATCGTGAAAATGAACTTTTAACAAATTATTTCTTTATTAACAAATTTTTTGTTTATTGCTTGCTATTGGATAATCTTCTAGTAATGTTGCACTATCAAATTGATTGGATTGCGAAACTTTTGAATCTATTTCTAGGAAGCCAGAGCACTAAACTAAAAAAATTGTCATTTTTTTACCATATTTGCAGGGTCGAAGTTTTTGGAGTCGCTGAATCCAAACCTTAAGTTGGATTTTCAAAATTCAAAATGGCAGATCCAATATGGCGACATAAAATAGTAAATATGTTTAGATGTGAATAAAACTGGTGGCAATTAGGTTTATGGGGTCGCTGATTTTGAATCTGATGTTGAATTTTGAAAATTCAAAATAGCGGATCCAATATGGCGGACATGCATTATTAAAAGTGTTTGGGTATTGATAAAATTGGTGATACTTAGGTTTTTGGGGTCGCTGAATCGAAATCTGATGTTTCATTTTCAAAACTCAAAATTGCGGATCCAATGTGGCGAAACAGAATTGCCATAAATGTTTAGAACTTGATCGGAGTGTTCATATTCACGTTTTTGGGGTCATTGAAAGAAAATCTGATGTTCGATTTTCAAAATTCAATGTGGCGGCCATGAATTACTGAAATGTCTTAGCTCAATCCGTTTTCGAAAACATGGAAAAAAGGGAAAAATCCCTTATGGAAAACGAGATATTGCTGGCTTCAATGTACTTGGATCCTCGGTTCTCGATCCTTTTAGAAGGCGAAGCTGAGGAGACAGCAGCTCGCCACTTGCAAATTCTGCATAATCGTCTCGCCTGTGAAAAGGGAAGCAGCAAGGGGAAAAGTGTCTGCAGCACTTCCAATGAAGCTGACGATGAAGACTATTCTGCAGCAGCAGAAATTGCAAGAAGGGTAGCTCAAATATTCCGAGAGAAAAAAGACCTCTCCAACGAACGTGTCCAAGCTAATGATTTAAGACTTCAGCTGAAAAATTTCCAAGAGCAGAAACATCAGCCGGCGTCTTGCGATGTCTTAGCATACTAGAAGGACAAGAAGCACACATGGCCAGAATTGCATGAGCTAGCCATGATCGTACTTCCAACTCCAGCAACACAAGTTAGCGTTGAGAGGCTCTTTTCAGGAAAGCGGTACATTTTCTCCACATTGCGCGGTAATTTGAAGGGTGACATTTTAGATGCTCTTCTTCTGATTCGTTGAAAAAATGAAATTTTTTATGGAAATGACTCTGATGACGATGATGATGAGGTGATCACGTGTGAAAAAATGCCATACTCTATTCGATGAGAGATTGATATCGGCATCTCATGAAAGAGAGTATAGTCATTAGTGACCCATTAAATTACATTGTCTTCGCGACGTCGTAAAGACGTCTTATTATTCAATATCTCAGTGTTGATAATTCGATTTGCGTTTGTATGCATTCTATGCATTGTATTTTATGTATTGTATTGTTTGTATTGTATTTTATGTATTGTCTTGCATGTATTGTATTGTAAATTTAACTGTATATAATTGTAATTAGTCTTCAAAGTTGATCACTTTGAAATTGGAAGTCCTTGAAGGTGTAAGGTTTTCCACTTGGAGTCCTGATAACATAAGTTCTTTCACTGAAAATGTATTGCGAAATTGTTTATTTTTTAATGTTTGTTTCGGGTTTTAGGATTTTCCTTCCAGCTTTAGCAAAAGTTGTAATCCTGATTAAATTCATCAGTAAATTTTTTTTCACGTCTTAAATTTTAAATTAGAATGTACTGAATTTCTTGTTTTAATCAGAGGTTATTTCTGTAGAAATAAAAAATTTTATTCTGAAACAAGTTTCATTAGAAATTATCAAAAATATGGTAGTTGGTAATAATTTTTCAAGTAATCTTCAAATTATACCTATTCTTCAAACATTGTATCGTAACATACTTCAGTAAAAAAGTAATATTCATATTATCAAAACACAGCAGCCAAGTAGCAATTAACACTGTTGTGAAATTGATAAAATAAAAAAAAAATTATATTGAAGAATTATTATTTAACAAACTATTTCTTCTTCGATGTATATTTAATGGAAACCTTTGCATCAAGCATTTTTTTTTGTACGAGTAATTATATTTCGAATTTGTTCAAAAATGTATATGTCTATTTTAAATATTAAAAAACTGCTTATAACATATTAAAGTTCGATAATATTCATTTATTCAAAGCTGTCCTTTGCTGTCCATTATTGATTAGCATGATAAGAAATGATTTATTTTCATAAATTTTGTACCTACAGAAAACTTTTTGTTTTAGAAACACTTGGTGATGATTCATCCCGGAGCTAAATTATTTAGCTCCGGTACAAACATAGAGGGAAATCATTTCAACTCAGGTACGGTACGAAATTTTGGAGCAGAAAATAATTTCCACTCCCAATATTAACGCTCCTCACTAAAACTTATTTCAAAACCATTGGGATTTAAAAGAATCTCTTCAATTTCAAAAACCCTCCGATGTAAAATACTGTACTGTACTAACAGGTAAACTCATAAACCAAACCCTAGGCAAGAATTCGTATTTAAATCCAATCTGAAATTTCATAACCAGGTATAATTGCAGTCCAACTCGGTTTCAAAATATTTGTAGGCTCATTTACGGCCGTAACTGAGGTGTTAAGACCCTTTTGTTCCTAGTTCCGTAAGAACGAGGAGAAAAATTTAAACGGAGTAAAACCTTCGTACCGGATCCCTGATATAATCGAATGTGTTTAAGGTAGTCTTCATTTTTTGAAAATACTCGTTTGGCCACCCCTTTTGAGACGACGACCCACCTCCGTAGGAGGGCAATAGCTACACTGAAACTGCTCCGGTTCAGGCCAACTCCAAGGCAATTTCACAATAAATATTTAATAAATAAAGATGCAGCAAACAGATACATACATAAACATAAATATCAGTCAATGAATGAAATGGAAAATAAAGTAGGAAAAAAACACATTGAAAACTGGTCAAATAAATCATTCGCTAGAAGGAATAAAAGGCCATTTAAAGGAATCCCGAAACGAGTGAGTCATGCAAGGTGCACCTGCTCGCGTTAGCGGTAAGTAAATCAGAAAAGCAGAGTGCCTAATTATGATGAGTACATGAATATGTATTTCAGAAGTGACAACAGAGGTTGACGCCAAGACTCAGTGATATAACAACATAACACTTAAACTCGCTTTAGGATACCGACTATCAGACAGGACAATTTCAGATGGTCGAGAGAATATTCTAAACTAAGGGAAATTATACCTGAGAAAGACACCTGTATCATATGACTCTACCTGAGTCAAAAATAGCGCACGCTAGGTCAAATAAAACCAAAAAAAATGTACAGGCATTCAATTAAATTGTCAAATATACACACGTAGAAAAAGAGAATAAAGAAAAACAGGACTTTTACAAAATAACAGAATTTATAAATGAAGAAGAGAAATCAGTCAGTATTAAGAAAAAATAGAACAGGTCAGTTAGGTTTAAAAGAATGGAGTCAAAATATAAAACATATTCAGACAAGACTTTATCACAGGAAAATAAACAGTGTAACACTAATTTCATTCGTAAGCGACAAAAAGGGAAATTAGTGGACAAACTGGCGTCCTACGTAATGAAACTTAATTAATTTACATCACCTACCTTGCCAGGTGCCAGACGCTCTTATAGCGTCATTAAAATAAAAAGCAGTTAAATGTTAAACGGTAAACTCAAAAAAAGGTCCCTGGTCAGAAGGGTAGAGGGATTAGTGGGGGCGAGAAAACATCATGACACTCTCCTTTAAAAAAAAAACACTTTAAATAATAGATTTATTGAAACACTAAAATTTGCTTAATTAGAACACTAAAATTTGCTTGATTAGAACACTAAAATTTGCTCTCTCAGAAATGACTCAAATCACTAAACTCTCTCACACATATTTACTGCAAGAAATTAAACAAGAATAATTGCTAATCCTCACAAAAAAAAAGAATACTAAACTCGACCGCGGCTCATAACGAGAAACAAAAGAAAATCTGGAGGTAAGTATAGACCAAACGTCTGTGACGCCTACCTTGACTCTTAGACGTCCTTCTTAGTCAGATGAATCTTCCTTATCTTGCTCCGTGGCAAAAGTATATGCTTTACAACAAAATTTATCCTGTCGACAGCCGACACTGGTCTGTCGAACGTTCCGCTGCTCTCGGTCTCCCCACTTCCATCAGTTCCGCCAGAATTTCCCTCTCGTCAGGTGCCGCTCTCTTTTCTCTGCATCCGGTTGTTACATCGCTATACTGAACTGGGTGTCCCCCTGGTGGTAAGCCGGCTCGATACTTTTGGCAAGATGGCTGCGCCAGTTTGTTTTTGACGTGTACCGGAAAGAATATGGTCCGGTACGTCGTGAGTAGTGGTTTTTATCCTAGTGAGTATGGATTATTTGACTCGAGCCTGAAGGTATTGTTGGACGGACTCGTTATTAGATAGCAGTGTGTCACAAAAGTGCAGTGTTAAAATCAGCAGTGCGGCGACACTTGTTGTAGTGTTCCGTGGGGGGTTGAGCGAGGTGGAGTGACAGTTCGACAGCAGTTCTTCTTTTTTTCAGGATTATCATTGTTTGCGTTGTCGGTGAGTAAATCAGAAAAGCAGAGTGCCTAATTATGATGAGTACATGTGATCCGCCAATAGTCATAAAGCTTTGAATGTCAAATTCTTTGTTAAAAAGCAAACAACAAATCATATTGACAAAATGTTGCGCCAACAATAGTTTTCAAACTATTAAGCATTGTAATTGGCCAATAGAAACTCACTATTTCCGCGCGCCCATAAGCTTCCTGCGCGAATTTTTTTTAACAAGGTTCACTTCAGATCAGTAGAAAAATAGTTATCATCCAGACAAGAGAGAAACTGTCACCGATGCAACATGAAGTTGCAAACCTTAGCGCCGTCGATTATCCATTGCGTGTTTCCCACGATTTAAAATACAAATTACAAAAATTCTTTTCTAAACAAAAAGATATTCAGAAACTTCTCATCAGTCAAGGAAATGAAGCGCAACTTCCTGTTGCATTATGATAAAAGCAGGTTCTAAAGATTTTTCGACAGTTTTTCAACCATGACATCAGACTGTTATGTTACCGTCTTGACGACAAGTAGTCATCTGCCTTGAACAATTCTAAAGCTTTTGAAACTTGGGAAAATTCTCATCAGTCGAGGAAATGAAGCGCAACTTCCGGTTACATTTTGATAAAAGCAGGTTCAAAAGACTTTTTGATAGTTTTTTACTAAGGCTTGAGACTGTCATGGTTCTGTCTTGAAGACAGCAGTCATCTACCTTAAACTGCCTTCCGGTTGCATTATGATATTAATTCCAGCTGTATCCTCGAGAAGGTGGGTCGAAAAATTGAAAAATTGAAGATTTTGTTTAAATTCTCACAATTCAGTGTGTTCTTGACAACAAATAAAAAGGAAAAGTTAAAATTAAGAGAACTGAATTTTCCATGAGTTTGAATTCTTCATAGATATGAAGAAAAGTGACGCTTTTTGAGATTTAATTAATGGTACTTACAATAAAAAATTAGTTCACTATGGTGTTACGTGTTGTGATACATTGGTATACTCTCTAAATTTAAACCAGTGAGATTTCACTGATAGAAATAGGTAGAAGTGGGTCATTGATAAACATTAGTAAAAATTTCACGTGCAATCAGTGAAATTTCACCGTAAACCAGTAATGATCTCACGTTTCACTATTAAAGTTAAAACTATGTTTAAAAAGACATGAATTTAATAAATTTTTTAAAACACGAACAATTGTAACGAAACAGGGTACTACTTTCTGGTCGCATTAACGGAATATCTTTGTTAAATTTTTTTTTTTTTGTAGATTTATTTGAGGTATTGCTCAAAATGTTGTCCCTGGTGCTCTACGCAAAGTTCAGCAAGGCGAACGACATTTGCTTTCAATTTTTGAAGAATTTCCGGAGTAATTTGCACAAAAGCTTCTCTTAGACTGTTGTGAAGTTCTTGTCTAGTATGTAGTGGAGTTTTGTACACCTTTTCTTTAATGAAACCCCGCAGGAAAAAGTCCAAGATTGTGAGATCTGGAGATCTAGCAGGAAATTGGGCAAGCGATCCATATGTTCCAATCCATAAATTTGGAAACATTTGATCAAGAACGCCTCTTGCAACTCGCGAATTATGCGCGAGAGCACCGTCTTGCTTAAAAATTATCCTTTGTCTAAGAGGAAGAGAAAGATTCTCAAGAAGTTGGGGCAGTTCGTTTTGTAAGAAGGCAGCATAAGCTTCTCCGTTCAGGAGTCCCTCAATCTCAAACGGACCAATCTGTACGGAAGAGAATTACTAAAACTAACTTGCGGCTTAAAATTTTAAAGTAGAAGCAGGTGTCTTTGAAGAGTTTATTTTATTTTGATTAAATCAACGTTTTTAAAAAAGACAGTTTAAAGAGATTAAATAATATTCTACTAGATACTTCATTAATCACACTCTAATTTCTTCAACAGATATGAAATTAAAGCTTATCACATAATCGCCTACCACGCCGCACCATAAGTTGACGCTGAAACGATTTTGGATATTCCTGGTTGGAAGTATTGCATTCGGATTTTCATATGCATACTGATGCCAATTTTCTGAACTAAAAATGCCATTTCTGGTGAATATACATTCATCTGTGTACAGAATTCTGTCCACAAATTCCGGATCGTTGGTATTTTGTCCCAGTAAACAGTTGCAGAATGCAAGACGTCTTGGATAGTCCTCTGGCTGCAAACCTTGGACTCTTAAGAAATGATACGCACGAAGATCATTTATTTTTAATACCTGCTGCACTGTTGTGTAGCTTCTGTTATGCATTGCAGCAAGCCCCTGGATCCCGATACTTGGTTCAGCAAGAGCACTATCCAAGGTAGCCTCCTCTTCATGCACCTGCAACTGGTTTTGTCCACCACCTCTACCATCACCTCTTCTGGCCGGAACTAAGTTACCCGTCTCTCTAGCTCTGTTAGTTAAACTCAAAACTTGCTGAGGGTTAGGGTGTCTCCTATTCGGAAATTGTATCGCATATTCCTCACAGGTTCGACGTCCATTCCGCCCGCATTGGCCATACATAAATTATAAATTTATCATTTGCCAAAGTGATAGGAATAAGAATTTCACACTACGAAGTACGTAAGGAAAACAAAGAAAAGTAAATTTTGGGAATTTGGGTAATATCAGTAAGGTGCATTTTTTTAAATTTTTTCTTCAGAACAAACATAAAATCAATTTTTGTAAACGGGCATTTTAAAACTTGCTAAGGGTTACAGTTATTATTTAATCAATTGTTTACTCAACAATTTGTTACAAACAAAAAAGTTCCTTTGGAAAAATCAAATAATTAATTGGAAGTGTGACATGACATCATAATGAAACCGAACTGAGATAGTTCTTTGAGCGACTGAAATATGGAAAATTATGTCAAGTGACCTCTGTATGTACCATTAATTAAATCTCAAAAGGCATAATTTTTGTTTCTATGTATGAAAAATTCGAACTCATGGAAAATTCAGTTCTCTTAAATTCAACTTTTCCTCTTTATTTGTTGCCAAGAAGACACTGAATTGTGATAATTTAAACAAAATCTTCATTTTTTCAATTTTTCGACCCACCTTCTCGAGGATTCACCTGGAAGTAATATCATAATGCAACCGGGATTTGCGCTTCATTTTCTCGGGTGATCAGAATTTTCCCAAGTTCTAAATACTTTAGAATTGTTTAAGGCAGATGACTGCTTGTTGTCAAGACGCGACCATAACAGTCTGATGCCATGGTTAAAAAACTGTCTGAAAATCTTTTGAACAACCTTTTGGAAAAATTCTACCGGAAGTTGTGCTTCATTTCCTCGGGTGATCAGAACTTTCTCAAATTTGAACACTTTAAAATTGTTAAGGGCAGATGACTGCTCTCGTCAAGACAGAACCATGACAGTCTCAAGCCTTAGTAAAAAACTATCAAAAAGTCTTTTGAACCTGCTTTTATCAAAATGTAACCGGAAGTTGCGCTTCATTTCCTCGAGTGATGAGAATTTTCCCAAGTTTCAAAAGTTTTAGAATTCTTTAATGCAGACGAAAATTCAGTTCTCTTAAATTTAACTTTTCCTCTTTATTTGTTGCCAAGAAGACACTGAATTGTGATAATTTAAACAAAATCTTCATTTTTTCAATTTTTCGACCCACCTTCTCGAGGATTCAGCTAGAAGTAATATCATAATGCAACCGGAATTTGCGCTTCATTTTCTCGGTTGATCAGAATTTTCCCAAGTTTCAAAAGCTTTAGAAGTGTTCAAGGCAGACGACTACTTGTCGTCAAGACGCGACCATAACATTCTGATTCCATGATTAAAAAACTGTCCAAAAATCTTTAGAACCTGCTTTTATCATAATGCAACAGGAAGTTGCGCTTCATTTCCTCGACTGATGAGAAGTTTCTGAATATCTTTTTATTTAGAAAAGAATTTTTGTAATTTGTATTTTAAATCGTGGGAAACACGCAATGGACAATTGACGGCGCTAAGGTTTGCAACTTAATGTTGCATCGGTAACAGTTTCTCTCTTGTCTGGCTGATGACTATTTTTTTACTGATCTGAAGTGAACCTTGGTAAAAAAAATTCACGCAGGAAGCTTATGGCCGCGCGGAAATAGTGAGTTTCTATTGGCCAATTACAATGCTTAATAGTTTGAAAACTATTGTTCGCGCAACATTTTGTCAATATGATTTGTTGTTTGCTTTTTAACAAAGAATTTGACATTCAAAGCTTTATGACTATTGGCAGATCACCCTGTATATATGTATCTCAGAAGTGACAAACAGAGGTAAACGCCAAGATTCAATGTTATGAGAACATACCACTCGAACTCATTTCGGGATACCACTATTGGACAGGACAATTTCAAATCGTCGAAAGAATATTCTATACTAGGAAAAATTATACATATGAAAAAAACCTGTAGCACATGACAGTGAACCATTGATATTAAGTTTGAAGTTATAAATAGAAGTTGTTAATAATTGTGAAAAGTCTTGTATAACAAATAAAAATCTAGAAGATCTAACAAAAAACAAGCAGGCACCTCCCAAGAAAAAAAAGATTAAGAATAGTTGCAGAAGACTAGAAAAATGACTAGATATAATACAATGAAATCCCCCTTTAAGTTAGAAAATTAAAAATCACAAAAATTATATGAAGAATAAATAAAATAGCCTACTTTCGTTAAAAATTTGGTCGCTTCTCGACCGTTAGGTTTGAAATTCCAGTGCTGGCGTCCCTCGACGTACCGGTCCAGGCACCCCTCTCGGCCACCCCCACCCAGCACAGGTGTCGATACCCGTGCCACTCTCAGGGCAGGGGGAGGACGTCGACTCGCCGAACAGCTGACGCAGCGCGGGAAGACGAACAGCCGGAACCACGTGGATGAAGACAGCAGAGGGGAGAGCACCGGAACCACAACGAAGCACTAGACACCAAACACTTTGCCGCGAAATTCAAAATTTCTCCGAAAAAATAAACACTTGAAAATTTAAAAATAAAAAAATAAAAACTTCGCACTGAGTTTAAAACTTAAAATATTAAACTGATCTTTGAAAAATAGAGTTTATTGGGCCGTACACTGCGGTAATGCAATGCAGAGACAACCCGTGGCAGAGCCGGAGCAAGCCCCAGAACACTCCGCCGATTTTCAAAAACCAGTTCGATATTCTGGCATTCCGATGGAATGCGTATCAGATATCAAGCTGATACGAATAGATAAAGTCATTTATTAAAAAAAGCATGGTCCTGAACGTAGGAAAAGCTCCACGCTCAAGCGCTACAGACGTAAAATAAAAAATATATATATATTCAAGGTATAAAAAGTAGTGGTGATTCTTGTCACCCTTTTCCAGCTAAATTGTCGAGTATATTTAAAAACATTTCTATATATAGTACGCGCGACAGACTTGTGTCAACTTACGCACTACACATTCAGTAAAAAAAACATCGTCATTTATTAAAAGCAATTAAAAGTATAAAGTCTGTCGATTCTGGTCGTATATACTGTCGCTGACCGGAAACGTGCTCGACATATATGTCTCTCGACCATCTGATTGTGTCACAGACCATAACCTTCATCATCAACCCTGCATAGCGTTTACCGTTTCGCAGGTGTTTGATAACAGCCCCGCTATCTCGGCCCCAAGTTCCTAGTGTACCTAGAATAAAGGCCTTTAGGTACACTTTATAGCCTTTTTCCTGAAGGGAATCGGCTATGGGCTGATATTTTTGACGCTCATGCTCCCTGGTCACACAAAACGCATCCGGACCATTCTCAAAAGGAATAGCGACATCAATAATCTAACAGTCTTAGATCGCTTATCCCTAATGACAATGTCCGGCTTCAGAAGAGAAGAGCCAGCGTCAGCCTCCGGGACCGATTTATTGAGAACTATTTCTCCCGGAAGCTTAGCGCCCTTCACAATCCTTTGGATCGTCGCGTCATGTCGTCTTGTAATCGCGACCATGTGGGGCCTACAGTTATTTAGTACGTGGGGGAGAGTCTCATTCACGTACCCAGGCCGGCGACAGCGCGTGTCCTGCTGGTCCCCCATCTTCTCGCTCCATTGAGCGGCAGTACATTCAGCCTTGCACGGTGTACAAAGCGCCAGTCGGCAAACCTCGTAAAACTTTCATTTCGTATGAAATGATTCGAGGTCCTGTCCACTGAAGCAAGTGCGTTCACCTTGCCCTGGTCTTTCTTGCTCAGAAGAGAGTCAAGAAAGTGGTTCTGCACTGCCACTCTGAGGCAGTGATCTCGCACCGGGTGGAACAACAACAGGATCTCCCCCTTTTCCAGGCCCACTTTTCCCATTGCATTCAACCGCAATCTCGCCTCTCTCCTCGCACCATCGCCAGCG